>JAULJZ010021187.1:0-38560 GCA_032270985.1 Heliamphora pulchella
GTCATTACTTATTGGACCCTGCACGGCTGTAGAGTAATGGACAAGAGTCTATAGTTGTTACCTTTGTCGGTGTGGCAAAATCGGTACATAGGATCTCATTTTATCTTTTCTCCTCAGCGGTGTGGCCTGAGTGGAGCATACTATTTTATTACAGCTTATTGTTTTACTTTCCTCGGTTATGTTCCCTCTGTTGTTTGTTCTTGATAAACAAGGGGGTTGGTGTTGAGTCGTAGAGTTCTTTATAGTGATCAGTTGAGGATCGTTGACTGTTGTGTGCGTATGGTTGGTGTCTTGGGTTCAACTATTCTCCTATTTTGGACTCCAGGAGTTGATGTATGTGTTCTGCGTTGGAGTTGATGTTAGATGTCAGTTTACCTATTCGCTTTGCTGGATCACAAGGATCACGTTTGATTTGTTAGACGACGGAGGTTGTGTTTTATTTGAGGGTTTGCTGAGATGTGTTTCTTGGTATTCCAGATGGGTTAAGTGAGCTTCTCTCTGGTGAGCTTCTCTCTGGAATCGAGTGTTTGTGTTGTTGCTCATGGATCGGCGTCTTGTCAGCTTTAGTGATGGTGATGTGGTATCAAAGTCGGTGGTCATCTTGTAATCGATAGAACTTGAGTCAAGTTTGTGTATGGAGTATGTGACTTCGTGTAACCAATGTTAGGTTTTGCCGTCGTGTGTTTGGACTCGTGGTGATAGTCCTTGATGTGCATTGTGAGGTGTGATTGAGCTGGTATGTGGCAGTGAGAACGAGGGTGCTAGTCTCTATGACTGGGCGTAGAGAGTGCTTGGGACCAGGTTCCATGGTGGATTGGTTGCATGTTATGCGATCATCGCTGGGATGGTTTGTGTTTGACGAGAAATATGTTTCCAGGTTTTGGCAGCTTGAGCTGGATCTCGATCCAATGTTTATGGGTGTTTCATGGATGACCGTAGAGTTAGTGGGACTAGCCATGCGGGCAGTCTGTATGTAGGTTGATTCTTCATGACGTGTTTTTCTTGTGTGGCAATAGTTTTGAGGGTTTCAATTGTTAGGATATTTTTGCTGTTATAGAGTGTTGCTAGATTTGTATCAGAGATTATTAATGGTTGATGAGCTGGTGTTGGCTTGAGTTTCATTTTGATGTGTTGTTTATTGTTTTTACAATAGCATGTTTATGTGTGTTTTATGCGTGTTCGAGCTTAGAAATGCATGCTGGGTTGGATACCGGGATCGTTGGGAGTTGTGGTGTGAGGTTTAAAACAAAAAGATATTTTTGTGGCCTATAAATATCTAGACTTAGATATTTTGGTGGAGATATTTTCTTTTCGAAAGTTTAGAGGTTAAGTTTCTTTTTCCAAACAAAAATCTCTACCTTCTCTCTAGTTTTCTTGGGGCCCGGTGCTTTGTTTTTGGCGATCGGGTAGCGGATCCTTGCTATCGGCATCGAGGGCTACACGTTCATCTGGATGGAATTTCGTTTCGACGAAATTCATTTTTCACGGAGTTCGAGGCGTCGAGTTTTTAACTCCACGGGAAGGATCCTAGACTATCTTGTCTTTAAAGGGTGCTACGTGCAATTATATGTGTTGTTACCATTTAAAAATACATGAAAAGTTGGTTTATGTTTCAAAAAGTTGGATTTTGGTTCAAAATCGCTTTTGGGTTGATTTCGGTTGGAGGAAAAGGGTTTTGAGGCTTTCCTTTCGGTGTATCTTGGTTGTTTTGGGTTTGTGTATGCCCATGGGTTGTAGAGGGAGTGTTTGGTTGGTTTAATTTGGAGCTGAGAAGTTGTTTCAGTAGCATATGTTTGTTTTTCATCATCGCTTGTAGCTTATTCTGAAATTTGAGAAATCTGGGTTTTTGTGTCGACACCATTTTCTGTTTGTATCGACACAATTTCTTTTTGTGGTGTCGAGTATGCTTCAGTGGCTATTACGTTGAACTCTCTGTTCTTTTGTGTCAACACCAATTTATGTTTGTGTCGACACCTTTTGTTGTTGGTGTCGACACATTTTCCGTTTGTGTCGACACAATTTCCTTCTGTTGGTGTCGAGTATTCTGTTGTTGTTTGTGTCGATACCTTTTCTGTTTGTGTCGACACCTCCGCTGTTTGTGTTGACACATTTTCTGTTTGTGTCGACACCTTTGCTATTTGAGTTGAAACATTTTCTGTTTGTATCGACAACTCCGCTATTTGTGCCGACACCTTTTTTGCTGGTGTCGACCCTTTTCTTCCTTATGTGAGAAGGAGAGTTTTGAGATTGGGGTGAGTTCTAAGAAACCTTGGTTTACTAAAATGTGAATGTCATATTTTCATATTTAAACCGTGTTTGTTTGGATAAAAGCATGTTTTGCACTTTTCTTGATTTATTACATTATATGACTTGTGGATGTTTGGTTTTCAAAGAGTGTTCTTGAAAATGGTGGAAAAATGGTGGTTTTTGATAAAAATCTCAACACTTGGTGTTTTGGAGGTTTGGAGCTAACCCTTGGGGTTGAGGACCAGTTTTGAAACGTTTTGTGAAAAATGGGAAAAAACATTTTGAAATGTTTTTGTTTGATCTCCATGTTGATGGATTGGATCTCTTTTATACATGTGTTGTATAAACTGTTTTATGGGTTTTGCGTAGTTAAGCTACGGTTTGGTTTTTAAATGTTTTCCATAGATATACCGTAACAGTGGGTATTGTTGAGTTGGGCTTCTACTGCTACTCGGCGCAAGTCCGAAAACGTGCGCAGCGTAGGTACTCAGTTCCTTCGGGTTGGTCCCCGAAAATTGAGTCGTGTGGGTGCTTAGTTCCCTCCGGCTCAGGTCCCGTAAATTAAGTATTTGTCGGTTGCCTCCTTTAATGGCGTTGTTGTCGTGACTTCGTATAGAACTTGTCATTACTTATTGAAACCTGCGCGGCTGTAGAGTAATGGACAAGAGATTATAGTTGTTGCCTTTGTCGTGTGGCAGAGTCGGTATATAGGATCTCATTTTATCTTTTCTCCTCAGCGGTGTGGCCTGAGTGGAGCATACTATTTTTTTATAGCTTATCATTTTGTTTTCCTCGGTTCTGTGTTCCGAGTGAAAAAATAACGTTATGTTTCCGGTTGTGTGATCCGGGTGAAAAAATATCATGTTTATTTATAGCTTTCCTTTAACTGTGGCATGATATCTGTGAGGATGATATGCATGGTTTTAAAGGGGTGGAAACGTGGGGTTTTATGAAGTAAAACCGTTTGAGGCTCGTGTCAGCCTGATAGAAAATGTGAGACCCGGACCCGTCTCTTTTTGAGACATATACATATATGATGTGTTTTGCATATATATTTCTCCGATGTATGATTTACTCGTTTTGATGCATGTTTATGTT
This sequence comes from Heliamphora pulchella, assembly GCA_032270985.1. Lineage (NCBI taxonomy): Eukaryota > Viridiplantae > Streptophyta > Magnoliopsida > Ericales > Sarraceniaceae > Heliamphora > Heliamphora pulchella. The sequence goes on from JAULJZ010021187.1 coordinate 3,346, forward strand.
TATCTGAGCATGCGGGGTTGGTTCCCGGGGTTGTAGAGAGTTGCTATTTGAATATCAAAATTTTTTTTAGAAAAAGAAAAGATATTTTCGAGATATTTTGACTATAAATATCTTGTTTGAGATATTTTTAGCAAAATATCTCCTCCCCCTCTCTCTCTAACTTTAAGCTCACCAAACGCTCTGCCTTCTCTCTAACTTCTCGGGGGCCCGGGGCTTGGTTTTTGGTAAACCAATTGCTAATCCGTAGTATCCGCATCGTGGTCTACACATCCATCCAGTCAGAATTTCATTTCGACGAAGCTCAATTTTGCACGTAGATCGAGACATCGAGTTTTGAACTCACTGAGATAGGATCCTAGACTATATAATTGTTAGAGGGTACAACATGTAATCTTATGTGTTTCTACGGTTTTAAAAATCATGAAAAGTGATTTATGTTTCAAATCCAGTTTTGGGTTAAAACAGTTTTTCGGCGTTCGATTGGATGAAATCGAAAGAGAGAGTTTCCTTTCGAGGTTTTATGATAGTCCTAAGCTAGGGGATGCTTGTGGATATCAAAAAGAGAAGTTTGGAGGTTTGATTTGAGGTTGGAAAACCAAAACCGTAGCTCAAAAACATGATCTGGGCAAGTTCAGTTGACTGAACCTATGAGTTCAGTCGACTGGATCATCATGTGAGAGGTTCAGTCGACTGGACCTGGGAGGCCAGTCGATTGAAAGGTTTCTATTTTGGTTTGCTTTTCCAGTGTGTTTTTCAGTCGACTGGAGGGTTAGCCCATTCGACTGAACCTGGACTATTTTGGGAAAATGATGTGTTTTGGTTCAAGCTTTCCTCGTGTGATGTTTACCCGTGGTTTTTATGCAATTCTATGATTTCAAAGGGGTATCTAAAGTTTTCAAAAGGATGGTTTGAAAACGGAGTCTTGGGTATTTTCAAAATGTGTTGGTTGAATGCTTGGAGCTAGCCCTCGGGGTTGAGTCTCAACTTCTAAAATGTTTTGGGTGAAAATATGTTTTTACATCTGTTGTTTGATCTCTATGGTTCATGGATGGGATCCCTTTTATATACATGTGTTGTATATCTGTTAGCGTGTTTGGTTTTATAATGCTATCCATAGATGTACTGTGACAATGGGTGTGTGGTTTAGAGTTGGGCTTCCATTGCTCTGTGGTGAAAATCCAAAAACGTGCGCAGGGTGGGTTCGCTACGGTCCCTCGGGTTAATCCCATAAACGTGGTATTGGTTAACTTCGTCCATCGATCGTGGTAATCCATAAAGAAGCAAGTCGTGATTTGGTTAACTTCGTCCATCGGTCATATAAATCCATAAAGAAGCAGGTTGTCCCTTGAGTGGGTATGTGGTTGTGACATCGTATAGAACTTGCCATTACCTAGCAGGCCTTAAGTGGTTTAGGACTAGGGTAATGGGTAAGAGTTTACAGTTGTTGCCTTTGTCTTGAGTTGACAGAGTTAGTACATAGGATCTCATTCTATCTTGTCTCCTCGGTTGTGTGTCCGAGTGGAGAATACTATTTTATTGCTGCTTTTCCTTAACCGTTGCATGATATCCGTTAAGTTAAAATGCATAGTTTCAAGGATGGAAAACGTGTGGTTTTTGTGATGGAAAACCTTTTGGGTGCTGTGGTCAAGTTAGCTCCCTCCATACGATTGCATGACCTGTATTATAGATTTATACAGTTTATTTTCTATTGGGCTTCGGCTCACGATGTGGGATTTTTTGGAAAACATTTTTAGGTGATCATGACGAGATGACCTAGTTGCAGAGGCGATAGAAGACTTGCTGTAGTTTTCCCTATTTTGTACATGTATTTTTACATGTGATGCCTGTTTCAGAAGGCTTGTTTTGTACGCCTTGAGGCGATATACTTATTCATATATGAGAATGCATGTTTTTAGTTTATGAGAGCTGAACTGTGGGGCTTTTATCCAAACGCTGTACATTTTGGTTTCTTATGAAAACCTTACTTTCATAAGTGGGTGTTTTGGTGGGCTTTTGCTTGACCCGGATGTTTGGGGCGTGACAACTTCGTATCAGAGCTTTGAGTTCGAATACCTATGAGCCATGGGAAAGAGGGTACATCATCTTGTGAGGATGTATGTGTGCTTGATTGCATGTGTAACAGCGTTTTCCTAACATAGCATGATAGCTTATGGTGTATACGTGGGTATGGAGAATGGACCTTAGGATTGATTAGTTTCGCCTTCGGGCGTTTGGATTAACATTCTCGGGATCCATGTTAGAGACATGTTTCACAGACGTGATTTCTAGTAAGGAATCTGAGTAGGTTGTTCAGAGTGATAAGTCTTTCTTGTTGGTTCTCCTCGGTATGTGAGATATGCGATGACATGATATTACGTGGCTATGTGTTAGCATGCTTATCTATCTTTTACGTTAGCACTAACATGTTGTATGAATTCTTATCTCGTTATGCTGATTTCGTATAGAGTTATGTCCATGCGAGGAGGACGAGGCCGAGGTCGAGGCTGTGGTCGTGGCCGTGGTTCTGGCCGAAGGGACGTTGCAGTCCCAGATGTTGGGGATGCTAATGCACCCCAAGGACCTGTTGCTGAGGGAGATCTGTTGTGTGAGATGGTCGGCTCCATCCGGTAACTGGTAGAGGCCACTAGGGGTAGGGAGAGTGTACCTGAGCCGAGGGCGACGGTTGCGGTGCGCGAAGTTTCGCCGTCTGGACCCTCCTACCTTTTCTGGGGATCCCAATCCCACGGTTGTCACTGAGTGGCTAGAGCTGGTTACGAGGATTCTTGATTTGCTTCAGATTGAGGAAGATGATCTTAGGGTTATATGTGCCGCCTTCCAGCTGAGAGGGAGTGCCCATATGTGGTGGAAGTTTTCCAAGACCACAGTGGCAGGCACCTGGGATGCATTCATGAAGGTATTTCTGGATAAATACTTTCCAGCGACACTGAGGGATCGCTACAGAGAGGATTTCCTGTTTCTGACTCAGGGGAGTATGTCCGTTGTTGAGTATGAGGCTGAGTTTACCAGTTTATCCCGATTTGCACATGAGATCATACCTACTGATGAGTTCAAGGCGAATAGATTTGAGAGGGGTTTGAGGCCTGCTATTAGGGACAGAGTGGTGGCATTCCAGATGCAGGTCTACACTGACTTGGTACAGATGGCCATGAAGGTGGAGGACACCTGGTCTGAGGCGCGCAGAGACAGAGACAGTAGGAGTCAGCAGGACGGGGGACGTGCACAGTCCTGGGGACACAAGGACAAGCGTTAACTGACATTTGGTCCGAGTTCTCATCCGGTGGGGTCGCATCCTCCACGGTCTTCTGCTTCATCGCCTCCCGTAGCTTCAACGGGATGGACAGATCAGAGGGCGCTTTGTCATAGATGCCAGCGACCAGGACATCGTGCAGCGCCTGTTCAGGCACAGTCGCAGTCGCAGGCACCGGAGAGAGGACCACCGATATGTATTGAGTGTGGTATCTGGGCACATCCGGAAGAACTCTCCTCATGGAGGGAGCATTTAAAGTACAGTAGGACCACCGGCTGTTCCATCTGGCCAGGGACGACAGACGTATCAGCAGCCTAGAGCTCAGACGTCCAGATTTGCAGAGGGGGGTGCATCAGTGCAGTCAGGTAGACAGTCGGCAGTTCAGAGATGCAACGGGCCAGCCTGAGCTTACGTTCTTGTAGATCCTAGTTCTTCCAGAGCACTGGTCATGCCCGATGCTGCGGCTACCACCTCCATGATCAGAGGTACCTTTCTAGTCTACAGATCATGGGCCAGTGTTCTTATCAACACTAGAGCATCACATTCGTTTTGATCTTCAGCTTTTGCATCTGCATTGGGATTGCAAATGGATTGGTTCGGTAGTACTATGTGCGTGGGGCCTTAGTGAGTGGAGATGTGACGTTGAGTCTCGTCTGTAGATCCTACGTGTTGGAGGTCACCGGTCATTGTATAGAGTTTGACCTTGTTAACCTAGACATGACCACGTTTGATGTCATCCTAGGGATGGACGGGCTGACCACCTATCGTGCCTTCATCGATTGCGATCGACGGAGGGTAACGATTTGTACCCTAGCGGGAGATTGCTTTTGTTTTGTGGGAGACCGGGATGAGGGTTTGAGGTCTATGCCAGGTGTTGTGCGGAACCAGGGCAACCTGGGTTTCCTTTTCTCTGCTCTCACATTGGATGAGGAGATTGGGATTCGAGGAGAGTTACCTCCGGTGGTGTGCGACTATCCTGGTGTCTTTCCTGATGATCTGGTTGAGTTACCGTCGAGCCGGGAGGTAGAGTTCTCTATTGATCTAGTTCCCGGAGCTGCCCCCATGTCTTTCCTGTTTCTGACTCAGGGGAGTATGTCCGTTGTTGAGTATGAGGCTGAGTTTACCAGTTTATCCCGATTTGCACATGAGATCATTCCTATTGATGAGTTCAAGGCAAATAGATTTGAGAGGGGTTAGAGGCCTACTATTAGGGACAGAGTGGTGGCATTCCAGATGCAGGTCTACACTGACTTGGTACAGATGGCCATGTAGGTGGAGGACACCTGGTCTGAGACGCGCAGGGACAGAGACAGTAGGAGTCAGCAAGACGGGGGACGTGCACAGTCCTGGGGACACAAGGACAAGCGTCAACTGACATCTGGTCCGAGTTCTCATCCGGTGGGGTCGCATCCTCCACGGTCTTCTACTTCATCGCCTCCCGTAGCTTCAACGGGATGGACAGCTCAGAGGGCGCTTTGTCATAGATGCCAGCGACCAGGACATCGTGCAGCGCCTGTTCAGGCACAGTTGCAGTCGCAGGCATCGGAGAGAGGACCACCGATATGTTTTGAGTGTGGGCATCTGGGCATATCCGGAAGAACTCTCCTCAGGGAGGGAGCATTCAAAGTACAGTAGGACCACCGGCTGTTCCATCTAGCAAGGGACGACAGACGTATCAGCAGCCTAGAGCTCAGACGTCCAGATTTGCAGAGGGGGGGGGTGCATCAGTGCAGTCAGGTAGACAGTCGGCAGTTCAGAGCTCTAACGGGCCAGCCAGAGCTTACGTTCTTGTAGATCCTAGTTCTTCCAGAGCACTGGTCATGCCCGATGCTGCGGCTACCACCTCCATGATCAGAGGTACGTTTCTAGTCTACAAATCATGGGCCAGTGTTCTTATCAACACTAGAGCATCACAGTTGTTTAGATCTTCAGCTTTTGCATTTGCATTGGGATTGTAAATGGATTGGTTAGGTAGTACTATGTGCGTGGGGCCCTAGTGAGTGGAGATGTGACGTTGAGTCTCGTCTGTAGATCCTACGTGTTGGAGGTCACCGGTCGTTGTATAGAGTTCGACTTTGTTAACCTAGACTTGACCACGTTTGATGTCATCCTAGGGATGGACGGGCTGACCACCTATCGTGCCTTCATCGATTGCGATCGACGGAGGGTAACGATTTGTACCCTAGCGGGAGATTGCTTTTGTTTTGTGGGAGACCGGGATGAGGGTTTGAGGTCTATGCCAGGTGTTGTGCGGAACCAGGGCAACCTGGGTTTCCTTTTCTCAGCTCTCACATTGGATGAGGAGATTAGGATTCGAGGAGAGTTACCTCCGGTGGTGTGCGACTATCCTGATGTCTTTTCTAATGATCTGGTTGAGTTATCACCGAGCCGGGAGGTAGAGTTCTCTATTGATCTAGTTCCCGGAGCTGCCCCCATATCTATACCGTCCTATCGCTTTGCGACCGTTGAGTTGCGTGAACTCAAAGTGCAGTTACAGGAGTTGCTAGACAAAGGGTTCATACGTCCGAGTACTTCTCCATATGGAGCTCCTGCTATTTTTGCCAAGAAAAAGGATGGATCTTTACCTCTGTGTATCGATTACAGGAAGCTGAACCAAGTGACAGTGAAGAACAAGTATCCAATGCCGAGGATAGATGACTTGTTTGATCAGTTGAGGGATTCGAGCTGCTTCTCGAAGATTGACTTGAGATTGGGATATCACAAGTTGAGGATTATGGATGAGGACATAGCGAAGACGGCTTTCAGGACTCGCTATGGTCACTATGAGTTTCGGGTTATGCCGTTCGGTCTGACGAACGCATCAGCTACGTTCATGGGTTTGATGAACCGGATCTTCCATCCTTATTTGGACAGTTTTGTGGTAGTGTTTATGGATGATATTATGATATATTCATCCACTACAGAGGAGCATGAGGATCATTTACGGATCGTGCTACAGACTTTGAATGAGCAGTGCTTGTATGCAAAGTTCGAGAAGTGCGAGTTTTGGATTACCGAGGTGAGATTTTTCGGACACGTAGTGTCTGTAGACGGGGTATCAGTGGATTCGTCAAAGACTGATGCTGTGATCGGTTGGGAGCGACCGAAGAGTGTCTTTCAGATATGTACTTTTCTGGGTCTAGCAGGCTACTATTGGCGGTTCGTGAAGGACTTTGCTAGACTCGCTGCATCGATGACGCGTCTGATGCAAAAGGGAGTTGAGTTTATTTGGAGTGAGTCTTGTGAGTCAGCTTTCTAGGAGCTGAAGACGAGGTTGACTAGTCCGCCAGTGTTGATCATTCCAGAGCGAGGCTTGGAATATACTATATACTGTGATGCAGCACATGATGGTCTTGGATGTGTTCTGATGCAGGAGGGTAAGGTTGTAGCCTACATTTCTCGGCAGTTGAAGATGCACGAGCGGAACTATCCTACGCATGACTTGGAGTTGGCAGCCATGGTCTTTACCTTAAAGAAATGGCTTCACTGTCTTTATAGTGAGCATTTCGAGGTTTTCTCCGATCACAAGAGCTTGAAATACTTATTTTCGCAAAAGGGGACCTAAACTTGCGCCAACGACGATGGATGGAGTTGATGGAGAATTATGATTTCAACTTGCAGTAACATCCAGGGAAGGCCAATGTGGGGGTAGACGAGCTAAGTAGGAGATCTCACGGGTCGTTAGCTTCTGTGGCTATACGTGAGTGGGACATGCTTACAGATGTTGGGGAGTTCGATTTGTGCCTTAGGGAGATTGAGACGGGTGCTACCTTATTTTCTGTAGTTACTCGACCAGCGTTGATAGCACGTGTGCTAGAGGTCCAACAGATGGACTAGGAGGCTCAGATGATACGAGACCGCGTTGCTAGTGGCGAGGATACAGTAGGATGGATTGTGGGTTCTAATCAGAGTCTGAGGTTGGCAGGCAGGTTGTTTGTGCCAGAGTCATGCCGAGCTGATCTTTTACAAGAGTGTCATCATTCTAGTCTTGCCGTGCATCCTGGAGGCACAAAGATGTATCATGACCTACTTTGTCAGTTCTATTGGACAAAGATGAAGCGAGATGTGATCCAGTTTGTTTCCCGATGCCTCACCTGTCAGCAGGTAAAGGCAGAACATCAGAGACCGACAGGATTGCTACAGTCGTTGCCTATATCAGAGTGGAAGTGGGAGAACATCACGATGGACTTTGTGTTAGGACTTTCTCGGTCTCCTAGGGGACACGACGCCATGTGGGTTGTGGTTGATAGGTTGACGAAGTCTGCACGCTTTCTCCCTATCCGAGTGAGTGATTCAGTGGAGCGACTGAGTAGCTTGTACGTCAGAGAAAAAGTTCAGTTGCATGGAGTGGTAGTGTCTATTGTTTCTGACCGAGACCTGCGCTTCACTTCACGCTTTTGGCAGAGTCTGCAGAACGCCTTGGGGACGAACTTGATGTTCAGCACTGCTTTTCACCCTCAGATGGATGGCCAGTCAGAGAGGACTATACAGATTTTAGAGGATATGCTAAGGTCTTGTGTCCTTGACTGTAGGGGTTCGTGGGAGGATCATCTACCGTTGGCAGAGTTTGCATACAACAACAGCTATCAGTCCAGTATTAGGACGGCATCGTATGAAGCTTTGTATGGTAGACCGTGTAGATCACCCGTGTGTTGGACAGATGTGGAAGAGACCACAGTTTTGGGACCAGACATGGTGCGGTAGACAACAGAGAAGGTTACTGTGATTCACCAGCGCCTACTGATAGTGTAGAGCCGCCAGAAGAGTTATACAGATCAGAGGAGGCGACCTTTGGAGTTTACAATGGGGGACCATGTGTTTCTGAAGGTCTCACCACGTAGAGGTTTGATGAGGTTTGGTCGTAACGGGAAGCTTTCACCGCGCTTCATTGGACCATTTGAGATCCTTAACAGGATTGGAGAGGTTGTTTATCGTTTGGCTTTGCCACCTCAGTTAGCATTTGTGCATAACGTGTTCCACGTTTCTATGCTTCGGAGGTACGAGCATGATCCTTCACATGTGTTAGATTGAGCTGAGCTGCGGGTTGAGGAGGATGCCACTTATGAGGAGCGTCCGGTGAAGATTCTTGACACGAAGGAGCAAGTGTTACGAGGCAGAACAATCGCTTATGTTAAGGTCTTATGGCATCATCACGGGGTTAAGGAAGCGACGTGGGAGCTCGAGTCTGGGATGCATGCTAGATACCCAGACCTGTTTACCTCGTGACCTTGTTGTGAATTTCGGGGTCAAAATTCCTTAAGGGGGGGAGAGTTGTGAGACCAGGACTCGTCTCTTTTTGAGACTTATATATATATATATATGATGTGTTTTGCATAAATATTTTTCCAATGTATGATTTACTCGTTTTGATGCATGTTTATGTTTATCTGAGCATGCGGGGTTGATTTCTGGGATTGTAGGGAGTTGCTGTGCGAATTTCAAAATTAAAAAAAAAAGAAGATATTTTTGAGATATTTTGACTATAAATATCTTGTGTGAGATATTTTCATCAAAATATCTCCTCCCTCTCTTCTCTAACTTTAAGCTCACCAAACGCTCTGCCTTCTCTCTAACTTTTCGGGGACCTGGGACTTAGTTTTTGTTAAACCAATTGCTGATCCGTAGTATCGGCATCATTGTCTACGCATCCATCCAGTCAAAATTTCATTCCGGTGAAGCTCGGTTTTGCACGTAGATCGAGACGTTGAGTTTTGAACTCACCAAGGTAAGATCTTTGACTGTATAACTGTTAGAGGGTACTACATGTAATCCTATGTGTTTCTACTATTTTAAAACACATGAAAAGTGATTTATGTTTCAAATTCGATTTTGGGTTAAAACTGTTTTTCGCCGTTCGGTTGGATGAAATCGAAAGAGGGAGTTTCCTTTCGAGGTTTTATGATAGTCCTAAGCTAGGGGATGCTTGTGGATATCAAAAAGAGGAGTTTGGAGGTTTGATTTGAGGTTGGAAAACCAAAACCGTAGCTCAAAAACATGATCTAGGCAAGTTCAGTCGACTAAACCTATGAGTTCAGTCGACTGGATCATCATGTGGGAGGTTCAGTCGACTGAAAAGGTTTCTGTTTTGGTTCCCTTTTCCAGTGTGTTTTCCAGTCGACTAGAGGGTTAGCCCAGTCGACTGAACCTGGACTGTTTTAGGAAAATGATGTGTTTTGGTTCAAGCTTTCCTCGTGTGATGTTTACCCGAGGTTTTTATGAAATTCTATGGTTTCAAAGGGGTATCTGAGGTTTTAAAAAGGATGGTCTGAAAATGGAGTCTTGGGAATTTTGAAAACGTGTTGGTTGAAGGTTTAGAGCTAGCCCTCGGGGTTGAGTCTCAACTTTTAAAACGTTTTGGGTGAAAATATATTTTTACATCTGTTGTTTGATCTCCATGATTCATGGATGAGATTCCTTTTATATACATGTGTTGTATATCTGTTTGCGTGTTGGGTTTTATAATGCTATCTATAGATGTACTGTGACAATGGGTGTGTGGTTTAGAGTTGGGCTTCCATTGCTCCGTGGTGAAAGTCCAAAAACGTGCACAGGGTGGGTTCGCTACGGTCCCTCGGATTAATCCCCGTAAATGTGGTATTGGTTAACTTCGTCCATCGGTCGTGGCAATCCGTAAAGAAGTAAGTCGTGTTTTGGTTAACTTCGTACATCGGTCATAGAAATCCGTAAAGAAGTAGGTTATCCCTTGAGTGGGTATGCTGTTGTGACATCGTATAGAACTTGTCATTACCTAACAGGCCTTAAGTGGTTCAAGACTAGGGTAATGGGTAGGAGTTTATAGTTGTTGCCTTTGTCTTATGTTGACAGAGTCAGTACATAGGATCTCATTCTATCTTGTCTCCTCGATTGTGTGTCTGAGTGGAGAATACTATTTTATTACTACTTTTTCTTAACTATGGCATGATATCTGTTAGGATAATATGCATAGTTTTAAGGATGGAAAACGTGTGGTTTTTGAGATGAAAAACCTTTTGGGTGCTGTGGTCGAGTTAGCTCCCACCAAACGATTGCATGCCCTGTATTACAGCTTTATACAATCTATTTTCTATTGGGATTCGACTGACGATGTGGGATTTTCTAGAAAACATTTTTAGGTGATCATGACGAAATGACCTAGTTGCAGAGGTGATGGAAGACTTGCTGTAGTTTTTCCTATTTTGTATGTGTACTTTTACATGTGATGCCTGTTTCAGAAGACTGATTTTGTACGCCCTGAGGCGATATACTTATTCATGTATGAGAATGCATGTTTTCATTTTATGAGAGCTAAACTGTGGGGCTTTTATCCAAATGTTGTACATTTTGGTTTCTTATGAAAACCTTACTTTCATAAATGGGTATTTTGGTGGGCTTTCGCTTGACCCCAATGTTTGGGGTGTGACAAAAAACCTGTGATTTTGGTTTGGGAAAACATTTTTTGGCTCCTGTGGTTGAGATTATATGCTTGTGATTGCATATCCTGCTTTACAGTTTTATAGTCTGTTTCTATTGGATTTCGGCTCACGGTGTGGGATTTTGCTGTAAAACTTTTTTTTAGGTAAGCGTGGTCAGGTAGGTTGACCTGGTGGTGCCCGGAGGAGACTGATGACAAGATCCTGTTGTCTCGGTTAGGTAGTTTATACCTTTCTGTATATGTTTCATATTTAGAGAAAACATCTTGTAAATCATATGAGATTCTTATGGATGTATGCATGTTTTAATGCTTTCGAGAGAACCTGGGATTGGTAGCTATTTTTCGTAGTTTCTTACTACGTTTTTTGTTGTTGGGATCAATGGTTTACAAACAGAATTTTCACATGATTTATGCTTCATTAAAACTCTTGTGCTTCGAGAAAGATTTTTGGAACGGCCTAAGTTTCTTTTAAAATGAAAAGATTTTCTTATCCGAAACTTGTATTTGTTTTTAAAGGTTTAGCTTGTGGGGCTATCTCTGTAGACTTTTGGCTACTCTTTTAACTCAAATAAATCTTCAGTAGTACGTTTTTACAAAGGTTTTGGCCTTGTTTGGCTTTCTATTTTTAAATCCCTTTTGTTGGGGCGGTTTTGGTGGTTGTTCTGTGGCTTTTCGCGTGACCCGGAGTTTGGGGCGTGACATAGTCACATCCTTGGGATCAAGCTTTTACAAGATCAAAAACAACGGATGTTGGGCTTATCACAAGCAAAATATATTGATGACATCCTTGCTCATTTTAGCATGCAAGATTCCAAGAAACGGTTTCTCTCTTTCAGGCATGAAATTTCTCTATCTAATGATTAGTGCCCTAAGATACCTGATGAGATGGAGAAGATGAAGGCGATTCCTTATGCTTCGATAGTAGGAAGCCTAATGTATATTATACTTTGTACTTGACTTGACATCTGCTTTTTCATTGGCATGGTTAGCAGATATCAGTCTAACCCAAGACATGAGTATTGAACTGTAATAAAGAATATAATCAAGTACCTGAAAAGAACTAGGGATTATATGTTTGTTTACCAGGCAAACAGTCTAGTACCTTTTGGGTACACAGACTCAGATTTCTAGTCTGACAAAGATTCCCATAAATCTACCTCAGGATATGTGTTTACCTTGGGAGGTGGAGCTATTAGTTGAAGGAGTATCAAGCAGTCCTACATTGCTGATTCCACCATAGAGGTCGAGTATGTTCTGAATTTCCTAGGTTAAATTCATAAAATTTGAGTTCTAGGGTGTTGTTGGGAGACTTGTTTGTTTACTAAAACTAGAAAACATGATGTTATATCGAATGGATAGTTTGATCCTTGAAAATTGAGATATAAATATAGCTTGATCTCATAAGTGGAATAACGTGATTGAATTGGGAGGACGAAGAAATTTTTGGAAATTTATCATATGCTGATTTGTGATTCATGAATGAAATTAATAATCAAATTAAAGAATTTGGAATAATTGTGATACTATGGCAAACACTTTGGCTATTCAAAGAGATTTCATGTAAATTTAAATTTTGATATTTCAAAATCGATGAAATAAGGTATGTGAAATACGTGACTAATAGTGAAAATCTTGTAATTGATAAATTATGAGTTTATCACTGAAATTGTGGCTAAAAGGAAGATGAATTGGTAGATAAATGATTTGATTCATGATGAGATAACTACAATTCTAGGTCTTTAATTGAAAAAAAAATCAAAGCTTGAATCTATTAATACACATGATGTCTTAAAATATCGCGAGAAAAAAAAATTGAAACTAAGAGACTTAATGATATGGGATATGTAGTTTAATCTATTAAAACCCAATTCTCTTGAGAACTTGAATTATAAGTGTAGTATTAATTCTCAAAGATAATGGGCTATTTCAAAAAAGTTGAAATAATGTGATTTCACTGATTTCTTAGTAAATATGTTGATGGTGTCTATATAACCTGTTAATAGGTGAATTGTGTATTGAATTGTTTTTCTTAAAGAAAGTAAAGGTTAGGTTGTGTAACATGAATTTTTAATAAGATCGTGAGATTGGGCAAACAAAAATCATAAAGTGCAATGAAGGTTAGTATGGAAAGATTTGAAGATGAATCAATGATAAAATGTTTAATATTAATTTGAGAATTGGTTCGGGCAAAGGAGATCAAAGAATGAATGAATTCTTAATAAGTTTTTGTGTGAAATATCTGTTGAAAATTGGAGGAAGTGAAAATGACACTAAGATTGAAAAATGTGATTGAATTGGAATAATAAAGCGCTGTTCGAATCACATAATATGTTGATGTGTGATACATGAATTGAATTGATAATCGAATTAAGGGATTTGGGACAATTGTGATAATGTGGCAAATTCCTGGATTATCTTCACTCGATCGTTGGTTTGAACGTTTAATGGAGAATTACTATGTCGAATCTCATGAAAGTGATGAATTAACGATTGAGCCTTAAAAACACAACATTTTCTTTGAAAGTTTGAATATGGAGTTTGGTTATAAATTACGACCTTGTGGATATTTTAGAAACAATCATATTATTAAAATGTAATTAGAACCTCATGATTAGATAGTTCGTAATTTATAAGCCAAATTGAATCCAATTGACAATACTTGGAAAGTTAAGGGGAGGTGACATTGTAATTGCGTAAATTGTTGAAAATGGAACTCATGAACATTACTTTAAATTTTGTGATTGAAGGAACTAAGAATTTGTGATTGAATAAATGACTAAAATGAAATGATTTGAAGTTAATTGATGAAAAGAAGATCATGATGGATTCATATTTGAAATTTTACTTGTTAAATAAAACATGGAAATCAAGTGAGGGATTGATGTGTGGGTGGTCATATGTATGTGTATGAGTTGTGATTATTGTTGGTACAATGAAAAGATGATTTGGAATTGATTAAGGGAGATGGACTCCCGGTTGATTAATGAATACTGATATGATTAATCAAATATTGAACCGAGGATGATTGATGCGGATGTGATTAAGTTGAGCATACACAGCTCCGCGGTGAAAGACTGAAAACTTGCGCAAGATGGGTACCGTGTTCCCTCGAGTTAGCCGCCGTAAAACGGACGTGATTGTGTCATGGTGAGTTATAGAGTTATCTATTAACCAATGGATTCACGTAGCCTATTGGGGAAATAGGGAGGAGTTTCTATAAGCTGCATCCAACGTCGGTTCAATATGGGATTAATGGAATGAAACGAAAATGTGAATAACAGATGGATGAATTGGAAGGAGAGATATCAAAAGATGAATGTGACTAATAAGAAAGAAAAGAAAGAATAGAAATAAAAATTTAATAGATAAATTAAGACGCTGAAGCGAGTTTAATGACACTATAATGCGTGAATAATTAACAGACAAAGTAAGTGAATGAGTTAAGTAAATTTGAAGCCAAAAAATCTAGATGAATTTATATTATCTTTGAAGTTTATACAAACTAGATGTGTATATGAATTAAGAAATAAATAAAATGAATAAATGAAAGTGATTGCATAATATCTTGCTCATCCACTCCTCACAAATCATGCATTGCACTTTATTAGTCTTTTCCTACGAGTTTCGGCTTAGGTTGTCTATATCCAGTTTTTTTTTCAGGTTCTACTACAAAGAGAAAGCGCAAAGGCATTCTAAGGTTTTGAAGAATGATGAACATTTTTTTGAGACATGTAGTTACCTTTGCAAAGATGTAGTGCTTGTATACATGTTTTGGCTAGATGCATTTGCTACGAAGTTTACAATATTTTTCAGAATCTATGAATTTTTCTTTGGATGAATATAATAATTAAGAGAAATGAATGAAATTTTAGATGTATAATGAATAGTTATGGTGCATGTATGTCTCCTAATCTTGTGGACTTTTAGTTGGAGAATGTGTGTACAAGTAAAGAAATGGAGATGGCAACTCGTAAGTAGTTTTGACTGTGATTGTGAGTTGAGATCCAGGTAGTGCCTGAGCATATATTTGGTGATTTGAGTTTGACAGGTTTATAAGAAAAATTTAGGATAATCCGAAAAACAGAGGGAACTCTATCGAAATTTTTAAGAATTTTACTTAGAAATAATTTTGAAGTTTAGGAAAGGAACTTCTTTTGAAACAAATCGCATTCAGGTATTTTTCTTTAAGGGAGGTTCAAACCATAAATAGGATTTTATAGAAAGAGTTTCCTCGATTAGTTTATAAAGTTGAGTTTTTAAGTTGAGTTCATGTGACCCGGGATTCGGGGCTTGACACAATATCATTTTTTTAATATTATGCATAATTGTCTTTTATTCTATACAGTATTTAATGTGGTGTGTAGAATACGGCTTGCACACATAAGACTAGATTATAGGTTCTTACAGAATATAAGTTTGGTTCACAGTTTAGATGGAAATGGACAAACTATCAGTACGACTGTAGCACAGAATTTTAGTAGGCATGTCTTTGTTATGGGGAATAGATAATAGCGTCATCTATTATTCCGACTCACTGTACTATTACACTTTGTGTATATTGAATAGAATCACATTAGCGGAATTAATTTTATACTGACTATATAAATTAATTAACACCCCAAAGTTATTATGAGTGCTTATGCTCTAAATTCCGTAATAATTATTATTTGTGTCTACTTAATATTCGTTGTTTTTATTCATTAGAAGGTGCGATCTTTTATGGGTCTATAGTTTCGGTGAGTTGGTGTCACGCCCCGAACCCTGGGGACCCGTGAACTAACCCCAAACCGACCCTTCTAATGGTCATCCATTAACACTTCCATTTTACTTTAGATTTCAATTCAAAACACATTTAGAAATAAATAATTTCTTGAACAACTATATTTTTATTTCACTGACGCATAACAAATTCTAAATAATGCTTCAAGTTCCACAAGATCGTTTACAAAACAATGTCATTTTTGTGAGACCCGGACCGGTCTCTTTTTGAGACTCATATATATATATATGATGTGTATTGCATATATATGTCCTTGATGTATGTTTTAGTTTATCTGAGCATGCGGGGTCAATTCCTGGGGTTGTAGGGAGTTGCTGCGCGAATTTCAAAATTTTCAAAAAAAAATATATATTTTCGAGATATTTTGCCTATAAATATCTTCCGTTAGATATTTTCATCAAAATATTTCCTCCTCTCTCCCTAGCTTTAAACTCACCAAATGCTTTGCCTTCTCTTTAACTTCTCAGGGGCCCGAGGCTTGGTTTTTAATAAACCAACTGCTGATCCTTAGTACCAGCATCGAGGTCTACTCATCCATCCAATCAGAAGTTGATTCCGGCGAAGCTCGATTTTGCATGTGGATCATCGAGTTTTGAACTCACCGAGGTCGGATCCTAGACTATATAACTGTTAGAGGGTACCACGTGTAATTAGATGTTGTTTCACCATGTAAAAACGCATGAAAAAGGTGTTTGTGTTCAAGATGCGTTTTTGGTTTAAAAATCGCTTTTGGGCGTTTCGGGTGGATGAAATCATGTTTTAAGGGTTTCTTTTATGGGCTTATGGTAAGCTTGGGTTTACTTATCCTTGTGGGTATCGAAAATAGGAGTTTGGAGGTTTGATTTGAGGTTTGAAATCAAAAATCGTAGCACAAAGTATTTGCTGGACATGTTCAGTCGACTGGGCCTTTGAGTTCTGTCGACTTGATCAACTTTTTGGGGGTTCAGTCAACTGGACCTGGGGGGTTAGTCGACTGACGTTGTTACTGTTTTAATTCTTTGTTTTCCAGAGAGTTTTTTAGTCGATTGGGGGCTTGGGCCAGTCGATTGAGGTCCTGTGATGGGGCTTGGGTGTTGTTTCAAATGGTCTTCGGTTCCCTCATTTTCCTCGTGTGATGTTTATCTGAGGTTTTTTTATGAAATTCTATGGTTTCAAAAGGGGTATCAGAGGTTTTCAAAAGGATGGTTTGAAAACGGAGTCTTAGGAAACTTTTTAAACGTGTTTGTGAAGGTTTGGAGCTAGCCTTTAGGGTTGAGTCTCAACTTCTAAAACGTTTAGGGTGAAAATATGTTTTTACATATGTCGTTGATCTCCATGGTTCATGGATGGGATCTCTTTTATATACATGTGTTATATATCTGTTTTACGAGTTGGTTTTGAAATGTTTTCCATAGATGTACTGGGACAGTGGATATTGTTGAGTCGGGCTTCCATTGCTCCTCGGTGTAAGTCCAAAAACGTGCGCAGCATAGGTGCTCTGTACCTTCGGGTTAGTCCCTGTAAATTGAGTGTGGGTGCTCTGTACCCTCGGGTTTAGGTCCCGTAAATTTAGTGTGGGGTGCTCTATACCCTCGGGCTCAGGTCCTATAAATTTAGTGGTTTGGTTGCCTCCGTTAATGGCGTCGTTGTCGTGACTCCATATAGAACTTATCATTACTAATCCTGTGGGTTCGGGGTAATGGACGAGAGTCTATAGTTGTTACCTTTGTCTGTGCAATAGAGTCGGTACATAGGATTACATTTTATCTTGTCTCCTCGGCTGCGTGTCCCAATTGGAGAATATTGTGTTTTTACTGCTTTTCCTTAACTGTGGCATGATATCTGTCAGGTTATATGCATAGTTTCAAGGATGAAAAAAAATTGATGGTTTTTGTGATGAAAACCTGTTTTGGGCTTTGTAGTCGAGTTCGCTCCCACTATATGATTGAATGACCTGTATTACGATTTACAGTCGATTTTCTATTGGGCATCGGCTCACGGTGTGGGATTTTTGCTGTAAAACATTTTTCAGGTGAGCACGTGGAGTTGACCTAGTTGCAGAGGTGATGGAAGACTTGCTGTAGTTTTCTCTTTTTTGAGACATGTACTTTTACATGTGATGCTTGTTTGGGCTGGTTTTGTACGCCTTTTAGCGATATGCTTATTCATGTATGAGAATGCATGTTTGTTGTTTATGAGAGCTGATCCTTGGGAAATCTTTTATCCAAAAGTTACATTTTGATTTCCAACTATAAAAACCTATTTTTCTTAAATAGGTGTTTTGGTGGGTTTTCGTGTGACCCCGATGTTTGGGGCGTGACAACTTGGTATCAGAGCTCTGGGTTTGAATACCTATGAGCCATGGGAAAGAGGTTACATCACCTTGTGAGGATGTGCATATGCTTGATTGCCTGCGTTTTAGCTTTTGTTAACATACGCATGATAGCTTATTTATGTGGGTATGGAGGTTGGACTTTAGGATTAATTAGTCTTGCTTTCGGGCCTTTGGATTAACATACTAGGGATCCACGTTAGAGACGCATTTCTCGGATGTGATGTCTAGCAAGGAATCTGAGTAGGTGGTTTAGAGTGACGAGTCTTTCTTATTGGTTCTCCTCGGTATCTGAGATATGATGACATGATATTATGTGGCTATGTGTTAGCATGCTTATCTGTCTTTTACGTTTGCAATAACATGTTGTAGGAAGCTTGCCCTGTTATCTTGCTTTCGTATAGAGTCATGTCCACGCGTGGAGGACGAGGCCATGGTCGAGGATGAGGCCGTGGTTCTGGCCGAAGGGATATTCCAATCCCAGATGTTGGGGATGCTAATGCACCCCAAGGACCTATTGCTGAGGGAGATCTATTACGTGAGATGGTCAGCTCCATCCGGCAACTAGCTGAGGTCACTAGGGGCAGGGAGAGTATACCAGAACTGAGGGCGACAGTTGCGATGCGTGAGTTTCACCATCTGGACCCTCCTACCTTCTCTGGGGATCTCAATCCCACCGTGGCAACCGAGTGGCTGGAGCTTGTTACCAGGATCCTAAATTCGCTTCAGATAGATGAAGATGATCTGAGGGTCACTTGCGCTACCTTCTAGCTAAGGAGAAGAGCTCATATGTGGTGGAAGTTTGCCAAAACTAGAGTGGCAGGTACATGGGAGGCATTACGAAGGTATTTCTGGAGAAATACTTTTCAGCGAAGCTGAGGGATCGCTACAGAGAGGATTTCCTATTTCTGACTCAGGGGAGTATGTCAGTTGTTGAGTATGAGGCTGAGTTTACCAGCTTGTCCCAGTTTGTACAGGATATTATACCTACTAATGAGTTCAAGGCGAATAGATTCGAGAGGGGTTTGAGGCCTGCTATTAGGGACAGAGTGGTGGCATTCCAGATGCAGGTCTACACTGAGTTAGTACATATGGCCATGAAGGTGGAAGACTCCTTGAGCGAGACGCGCAGAGACAGGGACAGTAAGGGTCAGCCAGGAGGGGGACGCACACAGGATCCGTGGCGCAGGGAGAACAAGCACCGACGGACATCTGGTCCGAGTTCTCATCCGGCGAGGTCGTATCCGCCACAGTCTTCTGCATCCACACATCCGTAGTCTCAACGAGATAGTCGGATTAGAGGGCGCTTTGTCATAGATGCCGAAAGCCAGGGGCATCGTGCGGCAGAGTGCCGGAGTGCAGCGCCCGTTCAGGCACAGTCGCAGTCGCAGGCTCAGGGAAAAGGGGAAGTGGTTTGTTTTGAGTGTGGCCAGTCAGGGCACATCCGCAGGGATTGTCCCGGACAGGGGAGCACGGCTGGAGCTTCTATTACTCCATCTGCTCAGGGATGTCAGCTATACAGATTTGCAGAAGGAGGCACTTCAGTGCAGTCAGGCAGACAGTCTACAGTTCAGGGCCATGGTGCACCGGCTAGAGCTTATGTTCTAGTAGATCCCTGTTCATCCAGAGCACCGGTCGTGCCCGTTGCTGCTGCTACCACCTCCATGATAAGAGGTACTCTTCTAGTCTTTAGATCATGGGCCAGTGTTCTCAAAGACACGGGAGCATCACATTCGCTCATGTCATCTACTTTTGCATCTGGTTTGGGGCTGGAAATGGACTGGTTGGGTAGTACCTTGAGTGTGGAACCACAGTTAGTGAGAGTGTGACCTTGAGTCTTCTCTGTAGATCTTGTGTGTTGGAGGTTGCTGGTCATTGTTTAGAGTTCGACTTCATTATTCTAAACATGACCTTGTTTGATGTCATCCTAGGGATTAATTGGCTGACTACTTATTGTGCCTTTATCGATTGCGATCAACGGAGGGTGACGATTTGTACACCAACGGGAGATTATTTTTGCTTTTTGGGTGACCGGGACGAGGGTTTGAGGTCTATGCCTGATGTTGTGCGAAACCAGGGTAACCTGGGTTCCCTCTTTGCAGCTCTCATGTTGGAAGTGGGAGTCAGGACTCGAGGAGAGTTACCTCCAGTGGTTTGTGACTATCCAGATGTCTTCCCTGACGATCTGTATGAATTACCACCAAGCCGTGAGGTAGAGTTCTCTATTGAGTTGATTCCCAGAACTGCTCCCATATCTATACTGTCTTATCGGTTTGCACCCGCTGAGCTGCGTGAGCTCAAGGTACAACTTTAGGAGTTACTGGATAGGGGGTTTATACACCCGAGTACTTCACCGTGGGGACCTCCTGCTATTTTTTCCAAGAAGAAGGATGGATCCTTATGCTTGTGCATCGATTACTGGAAGCTAAATCAGATAACAGTGAAGAACAAGTATCCTATGCCGAGAATAGATGCTTTACTTGATCAGTTGAAGGGGTCGAGCTATTTTTCGAAGATTGATTTGAGATCAGGATACCACCGGTTATGGATTAGGGACGAGGACATAGCAAAGACCGCCTTCCGAACTCGCTATGGTCACTATGAGTTTTTGGTCATGCTGTTCAGTCTGACGAACGCACCAGCGACATTTATGGGTTTGATGAACCACATCTTTCATCCGTATTTGGACAATTTTGTAGTGGTGTTTGTGGATGATATTCTCATCTACTCACCTACTAGGGAAGCGCATGAGGACCATCTACGTATTGTTCTGCAGACTTTGAGAGAGCACCGCTTGTACGCTAAGTACGAGAAGTGCGAGTTTTGGATGACTGAGGTGAGGTTTCACAGACATGTAGTGTCGACAGGTGGAGTAGCTGTGGATTTGTCGAAGACAGATGTTGTGACAGGTTATGAGCGACCAAAGAATTGTCTTTGAGATCCGTAGCTTTCTAGGCTTAACAGGGTATTATCAGCAGTTTGTGAAGGATTTTGCTAAACTTGCTGCATCGATGACGTGTCTTGCACGAAAGGGAGTTGTATTTTTTTGGAGTGAGGCCTGTGAGTCAGCATTCTAGGAGCTTAAGACGAGGCTGACTAGCGCTCCAATTTTGATTATCCCATAGCGAAGCTTGGGCTATACAGTGTATTGTGATGCATCACACGATGGTTTTGGGCTGTGTGCTGATGCAGGAAGGGAAGGTGGTGGCCTATGGTTCTCGGTAGCTGAAGATCCATGAGAAGAACTACCCGACACATGATCTGGAGTTGGCAGCCATAGTCTTTGCCTTGAAGACATGGCGTCACTATCTGTTTGGTGAGCATTTCGAGATTTTCTCCGATCACAAGAGCTTAAAATACTTATTTTCGCAGAAGGATCTGAACTTGCGCCAACAACAATGGATGGAGTTGTTGGAGGATTATGATTTTGACTTGCAGTACTATCCAGGGAAGGCCAACGTTGTAGCAGACGCTCTCAGTAGGAGATCTCATGGCTCATTAGCTTCAGTGGCTATACGGGAATGGGACATGCTTAGAGAGGTCGGGGAGTTTGACTTGTGTCTTGAGGAGACCGCGACGGGGGCAACCTTATTTTCAGTAGTTTCACGACCAGCATTGATTGCACGTTAGAGGTCTAGCAGAAGGACCAAGAAGCTTAGATGATACGAGATCGTGTCGCTAGTGGAGAGGATACAGCAGGATTGGTTGTGGGTTCAGACCAGAGTCTGAGGTTAGCTGCGAGGTTGTTTGTGCCATAGTCATGCCGAGCTAATCTTCTACATGAGTGTCATCATTCACGCCTTGCAGTGCATCCTAGAGGCACGAAGATGTACCATGACTTACGTCGTCAGTTCTATTGGACAGGGATGAAGAAGGATGTGGTGCAGTTTGATTCTCGGTGCCTTACTTGTCAGCAAATAAAGGTGGAGCACCAGAAATCGGGAGGATTGTTACAGCTATTACCAGTATCTGAAAAGAAGTGGGAGAACATCGCGATGAACTTTGTGTCAGGACTTCCTCATTCGCCTAGGGGACACGACACCATTTGGGTTGTGGTTGATAGGTTGACGAAGTCCGCACACTTTCTCCCCATCCGCGTGAAGGATTCGGTGGACCGACTGAGTAGATTGTATGTCAGAGAGATAGTTAGGTTGCATGGAGTGCCAGTGTCTATAGTTTCTGACAGAGACCCGCGCTTCACATCGCACTTTTGGCAGAGTCTTCAGGAGGCTTTGGGGACGAACTTGATGCTCAGTACTACTTTTCACCCCCAGACGGATGGTCAGTCTGAAAGGACCATACAGATTCTGGAGGATATGCTGAGGGCTTGTGTTCTTGACTTCAGAGGTTCGTGGGAGGATCATCTACCATTAGCAGAGTTTGCATACAACAATATGCTGAGGGTTTATGTTATTGTTAAATTTTATGTTATTTATTTTAATATTTTAATATTTCTTTTTATTTTTAAAAACTTTTAAATTCACTCCTTAATCCAATCCTTTCTAATCCCACACCTCTCCCCTCACTAATTATCCCCCATTTGGCGGACTAATAGTTCGGATTAATCCGCCCGGACTATTAGTCTAGAGGCTTAACAAACGCGGTATTGGACTATACTTTGGACTAATAGTCCGGACGGACTATTAGTCCGCCAAAACAAACATGGCCTTAGAGTTCGCAGTTGGAGATCATGTGTTTCTGAAGGTCTCACCTCGTAGAGGTTTGATGAGGTTTGGTCATAGCGGGAAGCTATCACCGCGCTTCATTGGACCTTTTGAGATTCTTGACAAGATTGGGGGGGTTGATTACTTTCTGGTTTTGCCACCTCAGATAGCATCTGTGGATAATGTGTTCCACGTTTTCATGCTTTGGAGGTACGAGCCTGATCCTTCACATGTGCTAGATTGGGCCGAGATGCGGGTTGATGAGGATGCCACTTATGAGGAGCGTCTGGTGAAGATTCTTGATACAAAGGAGCAAGTGTTGTGAGGCAGAACAATTGCTTATTTCAAGGTCCTATGGCTTCATCATGGGGTTGAAGAAGTTACATGGGAGCTGGAGTCGGGAATGCGTGCTAGATACC
Organism: Heliamphora pulchella; assembly: GCA_032270985.1. Lineage (NCBI taxonomy): Eukaryota > Viridiplantae > Streptophyta > Magnoliopsida > Ericales > Sarraceniaceae > Heliamphora > Heliamphora pulchella. Next base: position 26,199 of record JAULJZ010021187.1, read on the forward strand.
CAGAACTTTTTCCTTTGTGACCTCGTAGTGAATTTCAGGGGCAAAATTCCTTAAGGGGGGGAGAGTTGTGAGCCCCGGATCCGTCTCTTTTTTACACTTATATATATATGATGTGTTTTGCATATATATGTCCTTGATGTATGTTTTAGTTTATCTGAGCATGCGGGGTCGGTTCCCGGGGTTGTATGGAGTTGCTGCACGAATTTCAAATTTAAAAAAAAAAAAATATTTTCAAGATATTTTGTCTATAAATATCTTTCGTTAAATATTTTCATCAAAATATCTCCTCCTTCTCTCTCTCTAGCTTTAAACTCACCAAACGCTCTGCCTTCTCTTTAACTTCTCGGGGGCCAGGGCTTGGTTTTTGATAAACCAACTGCTGATCCTTAGTATCGGCATCAATGTCTACGCATCTAACCAGTCATAATTTCATTTTGGCAAAGCTCGATTTTGCACGTGGATCGAGACGTCGAGTTTTGAACTCACCGACGTAGGATCGTAGACTGTATAACTGTTAGAGGGTACCACGTGTAATTATATGTTGTTTCACTGTGTAAAAATGCATGAAAAAGGTGTTTGTGTTCAAGATACATTTTTGGTTTAAAAATCACTTTTTGGCGTTTTGGGTGGATGAAATAATGTTTTGAGGGTTTTTTTTATGGCTTTATGGTAAGCTTGGGTTTACTTATCCTTGTGGGTATCGAAAACAAGAGTTTGGAGGTTTGATTTGAGGTTTGAAAGCAAAAACCGTAGCACAAAACATTTTCTGGATATGTTCAGTCGACTGGGCCCTTAAGTTCAGTCAACTTGATCATCTTTTTGGGGGTTCAGTCGACTGGACCTGGGGGTCAGTCGACTGAAGTTGTTACTGTTTTGATTCTTTGTTTTCCAGAGAGTTTTTTAGTCGATTGGGGGCTTGGGCCAGTCGATTGAGGTCCTGTGATGGGACTTCGGTGTTGTTTCAAATGGTCTTCTGTTCCCTCATTTTCCTTGTGTGATGTTTATCCGAGGTTTTTTATGAAATTCTATGCTTTCAAAAGGGGTATCATAGGTTTTCAAAGGGATGATTTGAAAATGGCATCTTGGAAAACTTTTTAAACGTGTTTGTGAAGGTTTGGAGCTAGCCTTTGAGGTTGAGTCTCAACTTCTAAAGCGTTTTGGGTGAAAATATGTTTTTACATATGTGGTTGATCTCACTGGTTCATGGATGGGATCTCTTTTATATACATGTGTTGTATATCTGTTTTGCGTGTTGGTTTTGAAATATTTTTCATAGATGTACCGTGACAGTGGGTATTGTTGAGTTAGGCTTCCATTGCTCCTCGGTGTAAATCCAGAAATGTGCGCAGCGTAGGTGCTCTATACCTTCGGGTTAGTCCCTGTAAATTGAGTGTGGGTGCTCTGTACCCACGGGCTCAGGTCCTGTAAATTGAGTGTAGGTGCTATGTACCCTCGGGCTCATGTCCCGTAAATTTAGTGGTTCGATTGCCTCCGTTAATGGCGTCATTGTCGTGATTCTGTATAGAACTTGTCATTACTAAGCCTGTGGGTTTGGGGTAATGGACGAGAGTCTATAGTTGTTACCTTTGTCTGTGCGGCAGAGTCAGTACATAGGACTGCATTTTATCATGTCTCCTCAGCTGCGTGTCCCGAGTGGAGATTGCTGTTTTTTACTACTTTCCCTTAACTTTGGCATGATATCTGTCATGTTATATGCATAATTTGAAGGATGGAAAAAACTAGTGATTTTTTAGAGGAAAACCTGCTTTGGGCTTTTTGGTCGAGTTTGCTTCCACCATATAATTGCATGACCTGTATTACAGTTTACAGTCTATTTTCTATTGGGCTTCAGCTCAAGGTGTGAGATTTTTGCTAGAAAATCATTTTCAGGTGAGCACGTAGAGTTGACCTAGTTGTAGAGGTGATGGAAGACTTGCTGTAGTTTTCCCTTTTTTGAGACATGTAATTTTACATATGACGCCTGTTTCAGCTGGTTTTGTACACCTTTTGGCGATATGCTTATTCATGTATGAGAATGCATATTTATTGTTTATAAGAGATTATCCTTGGCAAATCTTTTATCCAAAAGTTACATTTTGATTTCCAACTATAAAAACCTATTTTTCTTAAATGAGTGTTTTGTTGGGCTTTCGCATGACCCTGATGTTTGGGGCGTGACAATTTCACTCGTCCGACTTATCCAAAATACAAGAACAAGATCAAATACATCAAATCCTTTAACTTTATGTGTACATATGGCATAAGAAAAGAAATACTAGACCCCTCTTCTAGCCCATTCCCAAAATGTCTCCATCATCTCGGTATCATCAGTTTTCCTCGAAACCTGAAAAATGGTTTAGCAGTCGTATGTGAGCCGAAGCTCGTAGGATATAGATTAACACAGATGTAATGCATAATTTGTGAGGTGTGATGGGTGCAACCGGAATAAAAATGCAAATTCTATAAATTTGTTATTTATTCCCACACACAGACCCACGTACGCCAAATTATTCATTCATTAAGCCTTTTTCAACATATTCCTTTCTTCAACATTTATTCTCGTTTTTCGATTTTTCACAAAAACCAAATCACATTTTCATTACCTGGTTAATCACAAAAATTGTATCACAATTAATTTATCACAATTAATGAACCGATATCAGGTGCAGCTTATAGAAACCCCTCCCTATTATCCCAATAGGCTACACGAAGCCATTGGGTAATAGATAGCTCTATAACTCACCACGATACAACACCATATTTCGGGGGCTAACCCGTGGCCATGTGGTCCCCATCTTGCGCAAGTTTTCGGTCTTTCACCGCAGACCCGCTAGGCCAACTTATTCCACATTATTCCATACGGTTCATTATTTGTTCATTTTTCACAAAAATCCGGGAGTCCAACCCACAACTGGTTCCTCTCCCCTAATATTTTCTCATAGTACCTCTTTTCAATTTTTACATTTTAACATCCCATTTCATTTCCATTCAAGTCTCATATTTAGAATTCTATCCTGTCTTTCAATTCAAATGCCACCATAAATTTCAACACATAATTTTTTGTAAATCACGTTTCATTTATCAACTTCATGAAATGCCAACGCGTAGTGTATTCACACATGAACATGCCATTTGAAATAAACAAAATGCACCCATCATATTACAGTTGGATAGAAGTATTAATTATATGGTGAATATTAATTATTGATGGAATTCACATCTTGATTGTTTGAGATTGACGATACCCCCTTAAGGAAGCTTATAAGTTTTGACTGGGGCAAACTCTACAGGTGGATTTGATTATTCGGCAGTCAAATAAGTTAAACGGAAGGGCTTAATGAATTTTAAATATGTCGATTAAATTAAATTGTCAATAATTAAATTTAATTGACGAGCATCGAGAATCTTAACGTGGGAGATGAATTAAGCATTTAATAATATGAGCTCAATGCAAATTGATCTTGAGATTATGCCTAAGAGTGCAGTTACAGTTCTTTAGTGGTGTGAACTGCAATTTAGTATTTTTTGAAAATTACAGAAATCGTTGCAAGGTTTTCATAATTACAGAAACCGCTGAGAGATTTGCATATTTGCAGAAATCGCTGGATAGGTATCTGGGTTACACTAGAAGTTTATGTCATTATTACTCTACAGGTCCCTACTGTAGCCAAATAAGTATGCGAGTAGACTGAACAAAAATCATAAGTTGTCTTTTATGAGTAAGGTTATCCAGGTTCTGCCGGTTTCAGTTCTTAGAGGATCGTAGCTCACACCACGTTCGGGAATCGCATCGGGAATACAGTTGAAGATCTGATCGGAGATTCAACTCGAGAAATCAAAGTTCGTAGTTGGAGAATCAACCGAAAGGTATTCATCTAATTTAACTATGGTGGCACGGATTTTATTTTTGATCGTTCGACATCAAAAAAAATTTATCTGGAGCTTATTTCAGCAATTGCCCATCCAGTTTTTATTTTTCGAAACATCTTGTACAAATCAATGATCTTGGCAATTTACCTCCAACAAGAACTTACCTCTCGGTTTCTTCACACTAGCTTTTGGTCCCTTAGCTGCTTCTGGACCTATGCCTTCATGTTTTTAAACCTTTTTCTTCTTTTTCCTTTTGATTTAGAGGAAGAACCTTTTTATGCCACATGCATAGTACTAGTCTTCCAAAGAACACCCTCAGCTGCTTGAAGTTCTTTATAAAGTTTTACCAATGAAAAGCTGAGCTTATTCATGGAATAATTCAGACAAAACTACTTGAAGCTATTAGGCAGTGACTGGAGTACGATATCGACCTGGGTTTTCCTGTCAATCTCAACTTCTAGGATCTCCAGTTCATTCAGAAGACTGATCATCTTCAAAACATGATCCCTAACTGGGGTGCTATTAGTCATGCTTATATTCATTTGAGATTTCATGGCCACCTGCCTAGCAGCACAATTTTGATCCGTAAACATTTTTTTGAGGTTCATAATTATGTCATAGGCACTAGGCATAGACTGATACTGATGCTACAATACATTTGACATGGAAACCAAAATGTAACAGCGAGCCATCTGATCAACTTTCTACTACTTCTGATAAGCTTGGATTTCTTGTTCAGCCGCCCCGTTATCAGGTACTGGTGGTCAATTCTCAGATAATTCAAACTTGTAGTTTTCGGCAGTTAAGACAATATCCAAGTTTCTTTTCCAATCTACATAGTTTGGTCCCGTAAGTTTATTTTCTTTGAGAATGGTTGCGAGTGGATTGAAAGCCATTTTAATTTTGAAAATCACATAATTAAAATAACCGTTAATTATGATGAGCAAAATTTTGAATTTATTTTAAAATTGGTTACCTCTATCATTTAAAAAAAATTCGCCAGCAGCCTGGTACCCTGTGAATAGCATGCCTTGATTGGTGGATGTTTACTATCCATCTTTTGTCCAGACAAGCCAATTTCTATTAATTTTACTATCTAGACAGCAGACCATGCCAAGTAAAATTAAATAGCTGACATAACTTCGGTCCAGTAAATAATAACAGTGACTTAGATAGAGAGGATACTATTATTTATAGTTAAGTGCTAATTACCACCTAATTCCAAATAAATCGCTTTGCAATGAACCCTTCTGATGGAGAAGTGATCCACACTAATAATTATCCAGAATTATCCCTTAAGGAGGTTCGTAGCGGCGATATCGCAATTAATTCTATCCGATGGAGATGAAGGCCTTACTACCAACACGCAGAATTAATTACATCATCTACGAACTGGTGATAGAGACCGCATGATTTATCTATGAATAAATTCCTTCTCTCACTTAGATTTTTTTTTAAAAAAAATTTAAGAGTTATAAAAATTCATTTAATTAAAATAAATTTATTAATTTCAAAATCACATGATCTCAAAGATTTCAAAACATCTTTCTATGTACACGATCCAAAAGATTCTTGTTTCCCAAACCATCTTTCCGTGTTTTAGTGCGTAAAAAATAAAATTACCGATGAATGCACATTTTTCTTTTCTTTTACAGTTAAGGTATTGGATAAAGACATTCAAGTATTTTATTTTTATATTACACATTTTTTAAAAAATAATAATTTATTAAAATTAATTATTTTTTTATTTAATTAATTAAAAATTAAGATTTAATGTTCACGTTTCCCAATATATCTAATTTATTAAAAAATCATTTTAAACGTGTTATTTTATAAAAAATAAAATATCTAAAGTTTATTCATTTAATTAAAAACTTTTAATTAAAAAAACTTAATTTTACTTTTTTTTACAAAATATTATTTAAAATTAAATTTTTTCAAATTAATTAAATTAACATAAATAAATAAAACAGATATATATCATCTGATGGCTTTTGCCGCTACTCCCACACTCCGTTTTCATGTCAATTTTTTCCCAAAAAATAACTTATAAAATATACTATTTTTCTGTTAAAAAATCAAAAAAAAAAAATACCTCGAAAATAGCTTTCGATGAGGGCCAAACTACCCCCATCGCTGCCGCCCATGCTGCCTTGTGCCACTGTCCATTTGAGCATCGCATCCTTCTGTGGTTGTTTCTACTCTTGTTTCTTGCTATTTTCAGTACTGATATATTGGTGGATATTTCCAGAAAAACACATCAAAAATAGTGCCAAAAAAGTTCGAAAAACAGCCCCGAAATAGCCTGCCGCCGCCGCTGGAAATCGCCGCCTTGCGCTGCTTTTTGCCTCATTTTGTGGCTATTTTTCTCTAGTTTCTGGACTACTTTTCAGATATATTTTACTGTTGTATTATGCCTAATAAACTACTCAAAACATGCCCCGAAACTGTCACAAAAATTAGCCAAAAATAGTCCTGAAAACTGCCCGCTTGCACTACCGCTGGTGGTTGTTTTTTTAGCCTGTTTTTGCTAGATTTTAGGGCTGTTTTGCTCTCTGTTTTTAAATGTATAAAACCTGCAAAAACTTACCGAAAAACATGTCACAAAAATAAAAAAAAAACCAATGTGATCCATGGCCTGAACCACCCGGAAGGCTCACATTTGAACTAAAAAAGCTTAAACTATCACGATCAACCCTCATGATTAAAAAATTAAATAATAATAATTATCATTCATTCATTCATTCAGTAAAACATGAATATAATAATGATCATCAAACTGGGATGAAAATACTTGCAAAACAAAGTTTGCATAGTTCTAAATCTACCTGACCCATCGATTAACCGTAAACAAAATCAAAATAGCTCTGATACCAATTATTAGAGGCAAACTATCAAGATCATTGATTTGTATACGATATTTTGAAAAATAAAAACTGGACGAACAATTGCCGAAACAGGCTCCAGATAAAATTTTTTTGATGTCCAACGATCAAAATAAAACCCGTGCCACCATAATTAATTTAGATAAATACTTTTTGATCGTTTCTTCAACTACGAACTTTGATTATCCAAATTGAAGCTCCAAATATATCATCTACTGTATTCCTGATTTGATTCCCAAACGTAGTGTGGGCTAAGATCCTTTAAAAACTGGTACCAGCAGAACCTGAACAACTTTAGTCTTGAAAGACATCTTATGAATTTGGTTGAGCTTACCCCCATGTATATAGGTTACAGCAAGTATCTATGGAGTAATTAAGACATAGACTTCTAGTGTGATCCAGATACCCATCCAACGATTTTTACAAATATGCAAACCTCTTAGCGATTTCTGTAATTATGAAAATATTACAGCGATTTTGCAATTTTCATAAAACACTAAATTACAGTTCATACTACTAAAGAATTGTAACTACACTCTTAACCATAATCTCAAGACTAATTTTCATTGAGCTCCTATTATTAAATGCTTAACTCATCTCCCAACGTTAAGATTCTCAAAAATCCACCAATTAAATTTAATTACTGATAATTTAATTTAATCAGCATCTTTAAAATATTTTAAACCCTTCCGCTTAACTTTTTTGACTACCAGATAACTAAATTCACCTGTAAGGTTTGGTCCGGTCAATACTTATAAGCTTCCTTAACGGGATATCATCAATCCTGAACAATCAGAACGTGAATTCCGTCAATAATTAAAATTCACTATATAATTAGTATCGCTATCCAACTCACCGAAACTATAGACTCAAAAAAAATCGCACCTTCTAATAAATTAAATTATTAAATATTAAATAAACATAAATAATAATTATTTTAGAATTAAGCGCATATGCACTCATAATAACTTTGGGGTGTGAATTAATTTATATAGTCAATATAAAATTAATTACCCCAATATGGTCCAGTTCAATACACACAAAGTGTACTATCACAGTGAGTCAGAATAATAGACGACGCTATTATCTGTTCCTTATTACCAAGACAGGCCTACTAAAACTCTGTGTTACAGTCGTACCGATGGTTTGTCCAATTCCATCTAAATCGTGAACAAAAACTTATATTATGCAAAAACCTATAATCTGCTCTTTTGTGTGCAAACCGTACTCTACACATCAGATTAAATACTGTACAGAATAAAGGACATCCGTGCATAACATTAAAGAAATAATATTGCATTCATTGCTTGTTAAGATTTTCATAAAATGAAAAAATAATTTTATTAAAATTAAATTAAATACTAAAATAAAATCCATAATTTTTAGTATAAACCCTTGACAAATAATGTTTAGATCAAAACAGATAACAAATAACCAATGAAAACAATGAAAACCTTATCCACAACACCCTCGGGGGAGAGAAAATGAGGGTTTAGAAGAATATCGTGGGTTCCTAAGGTTACCTCATGTGAATATCTGCCTTGAATGACTCCTCAGATGTAGGAATGGTATATCTCCAAGCCAATACGAGCTCCAAGACCTCCCTCAATGCAAGCTAGACCACGATCAAAGCTCGAAAAGTGTGGGATGGTTATCAAAATATCGGGTGGAAATAAATTTTGGCAGACTTTTGTTATCCAGGTTGATTCTCTTCTATTTCTACTAAAAACGTCGCCTATTTATTGTCAAAATAAGAGCCTAGATAGCCTCTGGATTGCTTCCACCTATCTAGAAAGGTGTCAAAGTGGTGACCACAACCTTTTTGCTTTTGTACAGTACCAGCCGCTACATTTATGACAATTGTGAGACCCAGACCTGTCTCTTTTTGAGATATTTATATATGTTGATGTGTTTCTTTCCATATATGTATTTCTGTGTTGTATGGTTTATGTTTCAAGTCATAGAACAACATGTTTCGTATAAGTGTTATACGTGTTATTCATGCGAGGTTCGGCTTGGTTGCTTTTCACGGTTTTTCTCCTAGCGATGACCGCTCGAGCAGTGGGGAGCTCGCTCGAGCAGGATGGAGGCAGAGTGTTGGTCCGAGAGGTGGCTGCTCTAGTGGTGGTGTGGCAGAGCTTATGTCTGCAAGGGGTCCGCTCGAGTGGTGCTTGGGTGCTCGAGCATTGGGTCCTCGGCGCAAAAATCTATAAAGGTTACAAAATATTTTTTTGGTCCAAAAATATTTTTTCAAAGCATATCTTCTCTCCCTCTTCATTTCCCTACCTTCTCTCTAGCTTTCGGGTGGCCCGGGGCATTTTTTTGGGTGGTTTGATAGTAGATCCTTACTGTCGGTGACGTAGGCTTCGTATCCATCTGGATGGATTCTCGTTCTAATGCTGTTCAGTTTTGAGACGTCGAGCTTTTAGCTCTCCGAAGTAGGATTCTAGACCTTAGTGTTGTATAAGGGTGTTATGTGTAATTATATGTGTTTTCACCGAGTAGAAAATGCATAATTTTTGGTTTTTCATGTTTAAACCTTGGTTTTGTGTAAAAGTAGATTTTACACGTTTTTCTCGATTTTATACATGATTTGGATGTATTGATATTCGTGGTTTCCAAAAGGAGGTTTGAAAACGAGGTGTTTTTGTGAAAAATATGCTTTTAGAGGTTTGGAGCAAACCCTTGGGGTTGAGTCTCAGTTTTGTGAAACTATGTTGTTACATGCTTGTAGATCTCCACGTGGATGGATTGGATCACTTTTATACTTGCGATGTAAAATTGCTTTGTGGGTTTTTAAATGTTTTTCCATTGATGTACCGGGACAATGGGTGTGTTGAGTTGGGCTTCCATTGCTCCTCGGTGCAAGTCCGAAAACGTGCGCAGAGTAGGTCCCTACGTGCCTTCGGGTTAGTCCCCATAAACAAGGATGGTTGGGTGCTTAGTAGCCTCGGGTCGTGGCCCCATAAACTAAGTGGTTACATTGTTGTGACTTTGTATAGAGCTTGTCATTACATAGCAGACCATGAGTGGTTCTAAGGTAATGGGTAAGAGTTTATAATTATTACCTATGTTTGTGTGACAAAGTCGGTAAATAGGATTTTATTTTTTATCTCTTTCTCCTCGGTTGTGTGATCCAAGTGGAGAATACAGTTTTATTACTACTTTTCCTAAACTGTGGTATGATATCTGTGAGGATGATATGCATAGTTTCAAGGATGGAAAATTAATAATTTTTGAGAGAAAACCTTTTTAGCTCCTGTGGTTGAGCTTATATGCTTATGATTGCATAACCTGCTCTACAGCTTTACTGTCCTTTTCTATTGGTTTCGGCTCACGGTGTGAGATTTTGCTGTAAAAACATTTTCAGGTGATCATGTGGAGTTGACCTAGATGCTTGTGGTGATGGAGAGCTTGCTGTAGTTTTCTTGTTTTGGACATGTACTTATAAATGTGATGCCTGTTTCTGAAGGCTGGTTTTGTACGCCTTGGGACGATATATTATTTATTGTATGAGATTGCATGTTTAAAATTTATGAGAGTTGAACTGTGAGAATTTTTATCCAAATGTTGTAATATTTTGAGTTGATGGTTTTCCAACTGTAAATCTTATTTTCCTAAAACGGTGTGTTGGTGGGCTTTCGCTTGACCCTGGTGTTTGGGGTGTGACAGCAATGAAAAGGATAGCTGTGACTTTCAAAAGTCACAGTTAGGTTTTAGAAAGTTTCGGCCGTTACGAAGGAAGTCGTGACCTATTATAGGGTTTTTAAAAAGGTAGCGGCCGTGAGAGTAAGGACATGGCCTGTTCTGGGGTTTCAAAAAATGTGACGGCCGTGAGGATAAGAATGTCACAGCCTGAAGGTTTTTGGTGGTTTTCTTGGGTTTTGAACCGAATTTGTGATTTTTCTTGCTTTAGAGTATCTTTGAGCATAATTGTCAATTTTTTTCTTCATTAAAGCGCATTCAAGACATGTGCCTAAGATTTGGCTTGGTCAAATTTGGGTGTCTACAAATAATAATTTTAAAAATCTATTATAAAACATTTTTAATTTCTAAAACATATATAGCAAGATATATGATAGTAAGAACAATAAGGAGGTTAAGGAGAGAGAAATTGAGCCAGACACCAAGAGTTATAGTGGTTCGGCTTCTTCCAAGCCTACGTGCACTCCTTAAGACTCCTCTTGAGAATATCCACTAGGATCGAATGCTTCACAGGCGCATTCAAAAGCCTTTACAGTCTCAAAAAGATTTTACAAAATAATCTCCTATTTTTTCTACTCTCTCTTGAGCTCATCTTTAAGAAGTTTACTCACTCTCTTAAAGTATTAAGGGTGACTCATCCTCTATTACAATAAATGTGAGAGAATTAAAGATTCACTAACTAACAATGTTTACAAATGATTAGAAATAAATGAGCATGAGAGTGTGAGTTTAGGCTGGAGGAGTAAATGAGCTGTGAATGCTTCTTGAATATTTTGAGCTTTAAATTCAAGGAATAGAACAATGTCCAGAGATTTAAAGCTTTGATAATTAACTCCTTATAAAGCCATCTGAAGTAAATGACCATTAGTGGATTCGTGGGGACAATTAATGCTCTGCAATCATACTGTTGGAACCAGCGCGAGATATGAAATTCATTACAAGTGTTGACATAAAATACTGTTATGTCGACACAAAATATCTAGGGCCTAGTTCTTTAAGTGATTGTGTCGACTCAGATCTTCATTGGTGTAGACCTTATTTTTACATTTTTCTCACCCACACCGTAGTGTCGACTCATGGAATATTTGGTGTCGACCTCATGCATTTCTTCAGTTTTCTAGGTGAGACTTTGGTGTCAACTCATATCTTCATTGGTGTTGACCAATTTTGTCAAAATGGCCACTGACATTTCGATGTCGACTAAAAAATGTTGTGCTGTCAACTCACGAAATTAGAGTCATCCTCGAGACTTTTATAGTTTACTCATCTTCATTCTGGTATTAACTCAGAAAATCTCAGATAGTCTCAGTTTTTTTTGTGTCAACTCATTATCGTTTGATGTCGACCTAAAACTCTTGTTTTCGAAAGGAACCTTTGTGCCGACTCATAAATCTTTGGTATTGACCCTTTTAACTTGGATTCGAGAAAAGGCTTGAAGTCCTGGTGTCAACCCATTTCTTTTTGGTATCAACTCATTTTGTTTCCCAGAGGGTGTCTACGTGTTGACTTATGTGAATTTGGTGTCGACCCGTAAAACCCAAAGTTTGGAACCCTAAAGATCATTTGGTGTCAATTCAAAACACTTTGGTGTCAACCCGAAATGATTCCTGCAAAAAGACTGAGGTATCGACCCATTCTGCATTGGTGTTGACTCAAAGTGAATTTTGGTCTAATATTGGAGGTGTCATCCCTATTAGCCTAAGGACTTTTTAATTTGATTTTGATAATTTTCATAATTTATTTTCTAAGAATAAATGACTTTAAATAGATAATATTTTATATTTCTAAAAAGAAAGTGTTAACACATTTTCAACAATCAAAGTTGACACCTTAGCCAAAAAGAAATGACTTTTATCTCAAAAAGGTTCAAACACTTAAACATTCTTTAATTAGAATATTTTG
>JAULJZ010021198.1:0-15712 GCA_032270985.1 Heliamphora pulchella
GCCCTGCAAACCTACACAAGATATGTCTGCTGCCTTCTTGTATATGGCGATAATTTTTTAAATCAGCCACATAGTTTGATGATTTTTGTCTGCGGAGGTTTTGTATTGGACATGTATGAAATGAATGTCTCATAGTTTCTAAAGTGAGAACAAAATATATGCTAACACATAGGAAATGATTGCAAGTGCCTGATAATTATCCTTTAATCTGCAAATCATCAAGAATTGCTAGAAACCTCTGGTAAAACTGTATTTCAGTGGTACTACCCCCTCACCCCAAACAAATGTGGGAGACATGTCATGTTCTGAGAGGGATTAAGAAATAAAAAAACGTAGGCATCTTTTGATGATAGTCCAACACCTGTCGGAGATAGTCTGATGAGTGTTTTGTCTAACACAGACACGTTGCCTTCTTAGAAGTGTCCATGCTTTTTAGGTTAAAACTCAAAATACAGTACTTTGTACATTGAATTCGTACCACTTAGAACTTGACAAGTGTGTCCTGCCTTTTTGGGATTGGCCCTGTGAAGGGTCACTGTTTCATCTGAAGGACAAGTTATCACTGATATGCTTGTCGTCATAATGCGTAATAATTTGATCTTCCTCCTCACTTTGTATCACACTTAGTATGGGGAAGGCATTTTGTGTCCTTCGCCAGACTACGAATCTTAGGTCCCCGATTTCACGTAACTACCCGAAATGAAGGTTGGAAACTCCAGGGAATGAGAGGATGATCTTTCAACCAGATCCGCAGACCCCCCTAAAAATTGTAGGTGCAAACAAAGTTGGTCTGCAACTACTACCAAGAACCAATTCAAATTAGGATCTTGATATATTGGTGGGAATTTTTCCCATTTAATGGATAACCCTGTAATATGTGCGTTTCATCACTCTTCTTTGCTGGAGGTTGGTATCTGAAGAAGCAGCCTGCTTATTATCTAAATACCTACTAAATTCCGGTCCAGCATTCAGAAACTTATTATATATTAATTGGTGTATGTACTATATTATAAGGCAATCTATTAGAAATTTTTTTTATACAGAAAAAGTATTATGAAAGGGCATAAAAGGACTGTCAGCCATTTACAAGAGATCCACAAAAGAGATCTCGATTGTGTAGTTTGTTAGTTCTCTCTATGAACATCCTTCCGACCAACTAAAGTGTGATTTAGCTATATTACTTAACATCCAGATTAGGAAGAGTCCAGGTCAAGCTCTCCTTTGAATTTGACTTTTCCCTTGAACAAGTACTTAGTTTGTGGTGCATGATGCTGACTTTCCATGCATGCACCAACAGGCTGAACATGTATATGCTTCCTACTTATATTGTTCTCTTATAATTAAAGCTTGCCTTTTGACCATCCCAAAGAGAACTCATTCTGCAAAGTAAATTGCTTGTCTCTGTGAATATCAGGGTCCTCTCTTTCAGCAGCGCCCTTATCCCTCCCCTGGAGCTGTCTTGCGAAAAAATGCTGAAATTGCTTCACAGAAGAAGAAACCTAAGTCTCATTTTGCCCCGATATCCAAGAGAGGGGATGGAAGTGACGGACTTGGTGATGCTGACTAAACCTGGTAATAAACCATATGAATGCTGTTGTATGTGCTTATATTTCAGTTGTCTTATATTTCAGTTGTCTGCCTTTATTTGGTTTGAGAGAGTTAGTGGTTTGATGGCAGGTTGAAAATTTTACAAACCCCTAATGGGGTTTGGTTTATAAATTTTCTTCCAAATTGTTGTGTTGACCCACATAATCCTTAAATGCAACTTAAGTAACACGGATACGGGCACGCGACACGACACGGACATGCCAACACGTCGATTTAAAAAAAATGCATGACACGACATTCCTGGGGCACGGGAAGATTTTATATTTTTATATATTTATTAAGTCAAATATATAAATTTTATATTTTTATATATTTATTAAGTCAAATATATTTAATGATAATTGCCGAGCAAAAAAAAAAATTATTTATTGGTAATTATAAACATACAACATACCACTAATAAGATTATAAAGTTAATGTATTTCAACTTATAAATGTTTAAAAACATATTTAGTTTACATAATATGTTTGAAGAATGTAAAATATTGTTACTATAAAAAAATTCATCACATAGGACATGTTCGGAGGGTTCTAGAAGTCACGTTGAAGTGTACATCAGTGTCGGAAATGTGTGTGATAATAGAAGTTTAATTTTTTAATTAAGACACGTTTATAAGTGTTGGATACACATTTAGAAGAGTCCGGGTAGTGTCGTGTGATGATATATAGATAAAGAGGCATGTCATTGCCAATTGAGATCACCAGACCTGTTGTCTTGAGAATGAACGTGTGGGTTCTTTCACTTGTTGCCCTGAGGTCGATTGCAACTCTTGACTTCAAAGTCCTAATCAAAATAACATATTAATGTTATTTTTCAAATCAGCAACCCATCCAATTTGTCATTAGGAAAGGAAAAATAATCAATCAATCTGCCCGTTTTAGAGAGTGGATGGTTCTGCTGCAGGTTAAAAATTTTCTAGCTGTCAAGGTTGGGGCTGATGAATTTTCCCTCAAAACACTGCAGATATAGTAGAAGCCAAATACTGGTGGAAGTTCTCAGTGACAATTACTTCCGGGCTCAAACCAATTATTTTTACCGTTTCAGGTTGCAAAACACGACGCGTGCCTTACGAGGGATGCTTCTCGTGATCATGCTGAGAGATCATTTTCATTGACAACTGCGCCTAAAGAAATACAAGATGTACCAACTCATCTCGACCAGGACAGTAGCTTGCGGGCTCTTGATGGAATGGAACCATATACTCATTGTCTTTCTTGACATTTTTGGAAGGTATGGATTGTAGAAAACTGTCGATAGCTATAGGAGAGTCTCCGTAAATCTTTTGTTTCTTCTGTCGAAAAATGCGTTTAGTTGTGCTCTTTATCTTTCTCGAACTCCCCTTTTGTTAAGAAAAGAAAGCTTTACCAATCAAGAAAAAATAAAATGTTCATTAAAAAATTGCTCCATAATTATCCCTTGAGATAATTTTATTGGTTGCCTATGCTCCTCATATCCAGGCAAGAGATGAAGAAAGTGATATTATGAATAACAACCTAAGATTCTGAGGTCATATTTGGATGGGAGTTTATGAAGTTACGATTAAATAATACAAAAATAATCTCATATAGTCTCATGTTTGATTCCTGGTTAGTAATTAATGAGGGGAATCTTGAATCACTTTAACTGATTTTATCTCTACTTGGGGAACCATTTTAATACCATGGGTGGATTTGGATGGAATTGAACTAGTTTACTTATGTAAATAATAAATTTTATTCTTTTTTATGCTTATTCTTTCTTCAATTAAATACAGTTTGATACAAAATAAATTGTACTATTAATCTCATTTATAATAATAATAATATATGTATGTATATACCTATATAGTTTTGGCATCCAAAGTGGCAAAATGTAACACAAACCCTAAAAGAAAGTATTAGAATATGTATTTTATTATACAAATTTAGATTTTAGCATTAAATTAAAGAATTTAAATTATACTTTTTAATACTTAAATTTGTCTTTACATAAAAAAAACAATATATTATTTACTTAAGTACTTACTCTTTTAATTTTTAAAAACTTAGTACATGTTTCAATTTGTGCACGCACTCAAAACGTATCGTTGTCGTACTCAAAATATATTGCCGTTGTACCCAAAATGTAAAAATGTATTGATGATGTACTTAGAACGTATTGATGTCTTGCTCAAAACGTACCGAGATTGTATCCAACTATTAAAAGGTACCAAACACATTTTTGGACATATTGGATGCGTATGTCGTCGTACCCAAATTCGATCAACAATATTTTTAAATTAAAGTCTTCATACTTTTTCATAATCAATAAACATGGTTGGATTAGCCATTGGAATGGCCATGTCTGAAGTTGAGTCAGGGAAGGTGAAATGGACGCCAAACTTCCGTGGGCCTCCAATGCCAGTTGCCAATTCAGGTAAACATATATATAGCCCCTGTTTGGGTTAAATTTTGAAAATCTTGTTTATTTTTGCTTCTGATTTTTTATTTATTTTTTGAATAAATCTTTTTACCTTTTAAAATCCGATGAACTAAAAAAATAAAAATTTTGATAAAAAGATTAAAAAAAAAACTAAAAAAATAAGTAATATAAAATTTAATTTACTAGCTTATTTTGGTTTATTTTCTATATATTTTGATAAAAGAGTTTTACTTTTTTTGCTCAACTTAATGAAAAAAATCCAAAAGTATAATAATTTTTACTGAACGATATATCTTTTTTTACTAAAAGCAAAAATACACAAATAAGAAATTATTTTAAACAGGAATGTTTGTAACTCTTTATTTATATATTTATTATTGTTTACACTGCAGTTCTGTTTTTTAATAATCATGATTCATGACTTCACCCCGCTGTCATGTGTCCATTGACCAAAATGGTTTTACTGCACTTTAATTATAATTCTTCAGTCTCAGAGAGAGAGAGAGAGAGAGAGACAGAGAGAGAGAGTGCTTAGTGGGATTTTAGGGTGACAATGGGACACAAGACTAGGTTATGTTTGATTTGGAGAAGATTTTTGGTTTATTGGCCCGTTTGGAATAATAATTTATTTATTTATAGTATTTTTTATTATTTAGTTAAATTATTATACTTTCTCCATTACGACTAGCGAAATGAGCCAAAAACTAAATGTTTTTTTTTATACCTAAATACAAAAAAAGTTATAAGAGACAATAGAAATAAGCTAAATTATTTTATGTTGCTTTTTTTTTTTTGTCTTCATTGAGTTTTTTTTTTTTTAACTTTTGATCAAATATTTTTATTTTTTTGTTCTCCTCATCGAGATGATTTGAAAAAGTGAAGTACTCCAAAGATTTTTGAAAATAAAAAAAAGTAAAAAAATTGAAATTTATTCCTAAGTTTTGTTAGAGTAAGTATAAGAGTTATATTTGGCTATTGAATATGGAGAAATTTTTTTTCCAAACCTAATAATAAAAATAATATTAAGAAGAAGAAGGAGGAGGAGGAGGAGTGGTGGTATTATTAAAATTCAATGTAATTGAAAATTGTGAGGCCTAAAAGTTGATTTTTTTAATAATAAAAATAAGTTAGTTTTAAGCTATACTGTTTAAGTATCTCTAAAAACTCAATAAAGTTGAATCTAATTTTTTGTAAATTAAATTCACTATAATACTCTTTATAAAAAAAATCAAGTATTCTCTTAGAATTTTAAAAAAAAATCATGCTGCTAGTACATTTAACAAAAAATGAAAACAAAAGAAAACCCTAAAAAAATTATCTCGAAAAATCTAACATTTTATTCTTTTTTCCCCTTTAAAAAGTCAAAATTTGTAGACATTTTAAATATATACTCTAATTCATCAAAATAAACGTGTAATAAAAAAATTTACACCAACTTTGAAGCGTGGATCTACTTGTTTTTAGTCGGACCAATTTTAAAACCAATTCTGCAATCCCAACTATCCCCACGTTTATTTGGGTACTATGCATTTATATTATTATAATAAAAAAATAGTAGGAACAATAATAAAATTTAGTGAGGTCACGTGACAGTTTTTTTCTTTTATTAGTGGAAGTAATCATGATTTTTTCTTTAAATAATAAAAATAAATTTATAAATTTAAAATAATTACACAACTTCTTACTTTCAACATAAACACCCACTTTCTACATAACTTCCTGTATAGTTTTTTTTTTATATATATAAAAAACATTTTTAAAAATATCTAAACCTATAACAGTTGAGTGAGAGACATGCAATTCCAAGAGTTTGAAGGATTGAACCATAATTTATGTGGCAGGACAGAATTTAACTAGTTCCAAAAAAAAAAAAAACCAAATTAAGCTTTTACCTCAATTAATTAAGGTCGCTACTCACTATATGAATTTTTTATACTATTCTGCTATGTTAAATGTCATATTTTTTATTTATTTTAATAATTTTATATCTTTTCTTAATATAGTATCACATGCCAATTTAGGTTTAGCATTCCCTATACTGTTTTTATTACTTATAATTAATCTTGTTATTTTTTTTGTACTAATACATTAACTGGTTTACGTTGTATGTATCCAAATTATCTTAATTTATTTTCTCTCATATTATTCTCAATTAGTGTCATTCTTACTATTTCACGAATCTTGTCATTCCTAATTTTATTTTTTATAATCTTATAACATATCTACCTTAACATTTTTATGTTAACAGCACTTATCTTAAATATATGATCTTTTTTAGCATTTTTCAATATCCTATGCCACTTTTTTGATCGGCAAAAGAAGAAAAATACATTCATTACCAAGGCAAGAATAAAAATATATTCATTACCAAGGTAATTCATCATCTGAGATTCCTATCCCGCATACGACACTATTTTGATAATTCACTTTAAGACCAGAGATTAGTTCGAACACCCTCAAAACCCTCTTAATATTCTTTATCTCCTCGACATTATTGTTGCAAAAAATATTGTGTCATCTGCAAATTGCAAATGACTGATAAGAAAACCCTTGGAACTATCTACCTCAGCCCTCTTGATCAATTTACACTCAATTGCTCTAGATACCAAGATATTAAGCCCCTCAGCTGCCAAATTGTAGAGGAAGAGGGACAGTGGGTCCCCTTGCCGAAGGCCTCTCTCCATTCCAAAGAAATTTGTTACAGCCACATTCACAAGCACAGACAGGGAAGGTGTGGAGATGCATTCCTTCAACCAGCTTACCCATTTATTTTCAAAGTTGAAGCTAGACATCATTGACAAAATGTATTCCCAATTCACCGAGTCATAGGCTTTTTGAAAATCAAGTTTTAGGATAAGACCCTTCTATTTCTTCCTCTTCCACATATCAATAATTTCATTGGCAATCGACACCCCATCCAAGATTTGGCGACCTTTGATAAAGGCTATTTGCACCTCCCCCACCACCACCTGGATGACTTGTTTCACTTTGTTAGCTAACACCTTTGCTAGTATTTTGTAAACAGAACCTATCAGGCTTATAGGTCTAAAGTCATTGAGGCTCTGAGGACAAGAAATCTTAGGAATCAAGGCTATGAATACTCATTGAGCCCCTTCACCAACCTCCCATTTGCATGAAAATCAGTCATAAACCTCATAACCAGAGGTTCCAGCATAGCTTAGAACTGTTGAAAGAAAGTGTGGTTAAAGCTATTTGGCCTAGGTGCCTTGTTCCCATTGCATGCTGCAACTGCCGCACTAACTTCCTCTTTGGAGAACATCTGAGATAAGTTATCCCTTTGGCACTAAGATAGCTTCCTCGGAAAATCTCCACTGATGTTTGGCCTTACCCTGCAAGTTTCTTTGTATACTTCTTGGAAATGCTTAGCTACTGCAGCTTTTACCTCTTAGGGTTGCACAAGAATTCTCCCATTCCACTTAAGCTGAGCCAGATAGTTTCTTCTCTCCCTTCCTTTAGCCACTACATGAAAGTATGCAGTATTGAGATCACCCAGTTTGGCCCAATTAGCCCTTGATTTTTGCCGCCATTCATTTTTCTCCCACAGGTGTTCCTCCCAAAGCTTCCTTCTCATGGCACTCAATTTAAGCATCTCTTCTTCCACAAGATCCTTAGTTTCGACCTCTTTCTCCAACCCATCTATTTCAGAGGAGATGTTGGCAATTCTCTCTGAGGTATCACCCAGTCTTGTTAGTCTCCACACCTTGAGCCCCCTTTTAACTTGCTGGAGTTTTTTCAGGAGTACAAAACCTCCCCACCCTTGCCATTCCTTCTCTGCCCACAACTCTCTTACAGTGCTTTTAAATGTTGGGTGAGTCAACCAAGCATTGTAAAATTTGAAAGGCTTGGGACCCCAATCCTTCACACCTGATACCAGGGTCACGGGATTATGATCAGATAGTGCCCTGGGGAGTGCTGATTGTTGCCAGCCTTGGCTATTTGCCCATTCATCTGAAACAACAAACCTATCCAACCTACTAAACTTTGGTATCCTTTGTAGGTTTGACCAGGTGAACCTCCTGCCCTGCATAGGAATGTCAATAAGGTTCATTTCAACAATGAAATTCCTAAAATCCTTCATCCCTCTATGATTGCTTGCACACCCTTTCCTCTCTTCTCCACTTAGAACCTCATTAAAATCCCCCCTAAGCACTAAGTCCTTGGAAATTGCAGCTTTAGCTCTAATAATTCCTTCCAGAGGGACTGTCTTTGGCTTTCACTATTTGGGACATAGATGTTTCTCAATGCACATTGAAAATCCTCCCCCCACACCCTAATCAATATGATATAGTGCCTCCCAACTATTGTTTACTGGACATTGAAGAGGTCTTTCTCCCAAACACATAACAGCCCACTTGAGGCTCCCCCAGCATCAGAAGCCACCCACTTAATTTTTTCCCCGCCACCCCAGATACTTTTAACCTCTCTAGAAGATATGTTCTTCAGCTTAGTTTCTTATAGGAACAGTAGTTGAGTTGATTGAGACCTGACTACCTATCGAACCATCCTCTTTTTAACACTTGATCTCAACCCCCTGGTATTCCATGTTAAGAATTTGCAATCCATAAAACTTATCAAATCTCCTGTGTGGAGTACCCTGCTACGTTATACTGCTGGTAGCTCCTTATCTCCTATGACCCCATGTTTTAAACCCCTTCGTTCAGCCTCTTCCGCATTAACCAGCCCGTCTTTGCTGGCATTTTTTCCTCCTTTAAAGTCTACCCCCAAGAGTTTGCCAACTTTCACTATAAGTTCAGCCTCCTCTAGAATCAATTTGTTCCTATTCCTGATACAAGAAGAAGAGATGGAAGCCTGTGTTCCTTTTAGGATTGTTATATCTGGCTCTACAGATTTCTGAGAGGCTATTGGTCTCATTCTACCTCTCTTTGTTGACCCAGTCCTTATCAGAAACTTACGTTTACCTATGCTTATTATTTTAGGCTTCCTTCCCCTCTTCTTGTGGCTTAGGACTGTCTTTATTAATATCTGATAGAGTGTTTCTTCGTCTGTATCCTCTTCGCGATCCACGTGCTGGCTTTCATCCAAGGAGCTTGCTTTACCTCCTGCAAAGGTGATTGACCTTGGGCTGGACACTCTCTGACCTTGTCCCATCTATTGGCCACAAAGGTGATTGACCTTGGGCTGGACACTCGCTAACATTCATGCAACTCGTCTATATGTGCCTTACTTGATGAGCTTGCACCTCTACAATGATGCATACTTTTTTTCCTACTCCCTAAGCTTTTCTTATCTCTGCTATAGCTTCCAGCTGAAGCACTATACTCCTTGTGCTTTTGGCCTGCCTTCTCCTCTGTCTGCTCAGTCTCTGCCACATAGGAAAGTAAGTCACAATCACCGGCATCTACCTCCGGTCAACTTTTTGTCAGCTCCTCCTCGTCGTCGATCAAAGATGGGTGAACAGACCTCTCCTAAGATTGGTTGTGACTAACCTCCTTCCCTTCCTCCGATATTGCAGACCGAGTTTTAGCACTTGCCAGCCTCCCCGCATGGGTTTTTCCCATAACTACCCCTTGTCCAAACATCTCAGCAATCCTGATTCTGTAGGTGAACCTTCCTACCATAATACTATTGACCTGGTTGATAGGCTCCAGTCTTTCAGTCGCAATAAACACCATTTCTTGTGTGAGGTCCTGTATTTGGGTCTACTGCAAACACTATGCCAAAACTTTCCCCCACCTTTGCAAATGTTGTTGAGTTCCAGACATTAAGAGAGACCCCCTCTATGGCTAAACACACATTTCTCTAGCTGCTAAACTCCCTATAACTCCATTCATATGTGACTTCGAACCAGGTTTCCAGCCATGCTTTAGCTTCTTTGCGATAGTATGCCTTATCCTCAATTGAAAGGAATTAGACAAGTACCTTTGAACCACCTAAAGGTTTGATTGTTATGTCCAAAACCCCCTCCATCCTCATTGCATCTTCAATCCCATGAACCAGACGTCAATCTTTAGCAATACTCACCTCACATCTTTTTAGCCGCTCTCTTTCAGACTCTTTAGCACTGAACTTGGCTATGATGGCAAGGCCTTGTGCCACATCTCCTGAGGCACTTTCTTGAACTACCTGCGCGTAGGACCACTCATTATGGGTTGCTCTCCTCAAAATGGCTAGATGGACATTCTTCTCTTTGAGGGAGGCAGTGGGCTGATCTCTCCTGTCCCTAAGTAGCTTCCTCTCAGGGCCATATTTGGCTATTTGAACCACCAGACGGTGCTCCCTTATCCTCATCCCATTGTATCTTCTAATGGCCTCTAGAGCTTCCATCTTCTCTAAGAATCTGACAAAACCAAACCTAGTATGTGTACTCTGTCTCCTTTTTGCTGGAGTAAAAGCATCCACAACTTTTCCACACCTAATAAAGATATCTCTCAGCCACCCACTGTTCATCTCACTAGGTAAATTATCCACGAATACCGTATGTGTTTGATTTTCATCCATTTCCTTTCGATTTCCATCCCTTTCCTCTCGCGCTCCCATTATCGCAACCTAATTACAACAATCAAACGAAAGAGGACTGAGAAAGGTACTTGTCAGTCGGCTTGGCAGATCTTAGATCTGGCCTCCGAAAAGTGGCAGTGGGAAGTGAATCCGTTTTGCCACCCTTAGCAAACCCTGATTGCAATTCCTCCCAATTTTTTCCAAATCCAAAGCTTGAATTCTCCTCAAGCGCTTCCACTAAGAATTTATGCTCCACAGTTCATTGAGCTCAAAAGCTCCAGCACACACAGGCCGCCGGCAATAGGTACCTTCGCTACTAGCCGGCAGCGTCGTTCGGAGCGGTTGACGCCTACGACAGCTCCAGCAAGAACCTACTCACTCCGGCGCTTGAGAAGATCGGGTTGTGGATCATCCGGCAAGGTGTCTGCTCCAAAACCCTAGTTCCTTCCTCTTTCCCTTCCTCAGTTCATCGTTGAGACGGACGGACTTGCGAGCAGGGACAGATTTGTAAGATCTTCAATTTTGGGTATTCATAAACCAACCGCCCACTAAAATCGCTGGAGGAGAGACAAACAGACAAACAGATGCGTCATTGGTGAAAGCTTCAAGCAAGATGAAGGCTTCGGCCCTCTGTTATGAGGATCATATTAGGAAGCCGCGAAAATGACAAAGAAATCGGAGAAAGGAGCTCGTTCTCAAGTGAAGTCCTAGCGATTCTGAGAGAGTCAATTACTTGTAGCCGGGGTTCACGAAATAGGGATCGGGAGAGAGGTGGGACAAGGGGTACGGTCCGACGGTTTCATGGTGGTTTCTCTTCATCTTGTAGAATATTCCTTATGATTCATATATATGTAGTTACTAATATAAATAAAAATGATTGCAATTATATAGTGCCCACAATAACCGACAAACATAGAATGTAAATTTTATGTAATGAGATACATGAAAATTTTAATTAGAGACCGAAGCATCCTTACCAATTGAAACCAACAAGACCGTTTGATCAATAGATATATGTTCCATCATCTAAGCTGAATTGTATAATAGATTTTGTTACTTATACAACTTTTTTTTTGTTTAACTCTCGTTATTAAACTCTCTCTTGTAGTTCAATGGGAAAGAAGTTTACATGAAAAACTTGCGGGTTTAGTTAATAAATTTTGTCTTGAAATATATGTGATCAAATTAAATTCATCCTACACAATGCAAAGGGGTTGATTCAATTATTGTTAGTCTTTTATGTAATTTTATAATTCATTCAGGAAGTAGTTCACATTTTCATTAATTTTCATGCTAGAATTATTTATGTAATAGGCTTTCGAAGTTTAATATATATTATGACTTTGTTAATTTTAAGTTTGGATTGAATTGTGTTCATTGTTCTCAAATGAATTAGGAAAAAAATTGATGCAAAAAAGGTGCTTCTAGATTTTTGTTACAAATGACCAAAGTTTTAATTACGATTATATTGATATATTGAATAAATAATCCTAATTTGTAGGTTTAATCATGGTTCATATTTGCCATTAATTAAAAGCATATTTTCAATTTTAATCGTTGATTGAAACTGTGATTGAAAACTTTTTAATCACAATTATTTTAATTATATATTACCAATATAAATCGTGATTAAAATAGGAGAACTTTTAATCACGATTTATTTATCACGGCTACAAAGTGTGGTGGTTGTAAATGCATAATTTTTATTCACAATTTTCTTGGATTTTATATAACAGGTATAAAACGTGATTGAAAATGGAGAGTTTTAATCATACTTTCATTGCGCTTTTAAAATCGCGATTAAAAGCTAAATATCACATATAAAAACTGTGACCTTAATTAAAAATTGTAATTGTGTAATAAAGCGTATCTAGTAAACATACTTTTATATTTTTCAGCCAAAAAAAAAGCATTACTAATAAGAACGCGCGTTACTAATAGGAACGCTTGATAATCGTGCCTAAAGGCATTGTCACCAAAAACATCTTTTACTTAATGTTTTTTATTATTTTAATCACCTTGTTTAATATATTTTATTCAACTATTAAAAAATATTTTTCGTAAACACGCTTTTACAATAAATATGTTTGCTAAATATGCTTTAATGTAAAATGAGATTTTAATTTAAAATTTACTATTTAATTAATAAACTGTACTTCTAATAAACTCCAAAGGTCTCGTTTAATAATCAGTGTAGTTAGATTAAATGGGATTAATAGTGAGGTAGAATTAGAAATAAAGTGGGAATAAGATTAAAGTGTGATTAGTTTTTCTGTGTTGATTTGGAAAGAGTAATATAATGAATTACACAAATTCATATTTATTTGTGGTGGAATTGGATAATGTAATATATGATTATATTTGTTAATTTTCAAGATAATTTTTGCTGTAAAAAAACTAATAAATATATATTTTTTTTATTTTTTTAAATAAGCTAATAAGTAAATTTGTTTGAAACTAAGTTAAATAAGCTAATAAATTAATTTTTATATTATTTATTTCTATTTTTTATTAAAATTCTAAAAATTACTAAATTCACTCGTTGGAATGTTTTAAAAATTAAAAATTTATAATTAAAAATTAAAAACTAAACAAAAAATAAAAATTTCATATTTTTCCAAAACCGAGAACTATGACACAGTAGCACTTAAGAGTGAGCATGGGTCGATCTGGATTAGTCTAGAACTTAATCCAGAACCGAACTGATCAAAGTCAGTTTCAAGAATTTAGGTCTAGAATCAAATCATCTATACTTTAGAACTAACCCAACCCAACCCAACCCAACCCAACCCAAATTAACACGGGTTAGAGTCGCAGTTCCATATGTTCACTAATTTTACACATTATCTAATAGCAACTCAAATTATTCAATAACCAAAGCAATATCACATAAAAAATAAGAAAATCCTTACATGAGGATAACCAATTCCAAACAAATATTCAAATTAAAAACATTATTATAAATATTCAATTGTATCATGTGCCCTAATTGTGTCTTGTTGGTATTGGTTGTTATACCAATTAATTTATTTTTTATAAAATATATATACATTCAGGTCTCCAGTTGGGTTGATTTTAAAAAGTGCCAACCCGAGAACCGAATCGACTAGATCGGTTCTAAAAATTTTAAATCCAGAACAAATCCATCATCTTAGTTGAACCGAATCAACTCAACTCATAAAGATCTGGTTAGGTTGGTTTTTGGATTTTTCGAATCTATTAGACACCGCTAATATGGGCTATGGGATACGAATTGGAATCAAATTTTCTATGCACAGTAGCAGCATCATGAGGAAGATGTTCTGCCTGCAAAGGATAAGATTGGGGGGGCAATTTGGTCAATTTGAACCTAATCTACTTGGACTGATTCATAATATCACCCTCCCCCATAAATTTCATAGTTTGCCCCATTTGGTGGATTGTTAATCCAATAGGATTGTTAGTTCAACTACTTTTATTGAAAACAAACACAATATCAGTGGTCCACTTCTTTATAGGGGTGTAAAAATGGCCTGAGGCCCGATAGGGGCCCGAAACTCGCCACTGTTCAGGCCCGGGTCGGCCCGGCCCGTAGTGTTCATGGGTCGGGCCTCGGTCGCACCCCAAGTCTGCTGGCCCGGCCCGGCCCGCCCAAAAAGCCTGACAGCCCTCCCACCCCTAGGACTGCCACAAGCCCGGTCTCGCGCTAGCCGTTGGACCCGGCCCGGCCGGCTCTCTCCCCCCTCAAACAGTCACATTTTTAGATGGACG
The DNA here is from genome assembly GCA_032270985.1 of Heliamphora pulchella. Lineage (NCBI taxonomy): Eukaryota > Viridiplantae > Streptophyta > Magnoliopsida > Ericales > Sarraceniaceae > Heliamphora > Heliamphora pulchella. The sequence goes on from JAULJZ010021198.1 coordinate 14,240, forward strand.
GCTCGAATGACTTTTTAAAAAAAATTAATGGCTGAGATGTCTTGACCGTTAGGCCCGGCCCTGCCCAAGCCCAGCTAACGGTTATTTTTTTTAATACAATTTTTTTTCTATAAATAGGGAGGCAACCTTTCATTTTTTTTTCATCCAAACAAGTCTCTTCTCTGTACTCCCTTCTCTCTAATTTTTCTCTCTAATTACTCGGTGATATTCGAGTTCGGTTCGATGATATTCGGGTTCGATGTAATTGTTTGCGAATTAAGGAATAAAAATCAAGAATCAAGAATAAGATCAAAATACATATCGATCGAGATCAAGATTAAAGATCGGAGTTCCTTAATTCGATTTGCTTTATTTTTTGTAATGTAATTTATTTGTTGCAATTTAACTTTTTGTAATTTAATTCATTTTTTTTAAAATTCTAATCTCTATTTTCTAATTTATTAATTTATTTGTTACAATTTAAATTCTAATCTCTAAAAAAATTAATTTATTTGTTGCAATATTTAATTAAATTTTGAATACATTTTTTAAAAATTCTAATTAATTTTTTAAAAAATTAAATTCAATTTCATTTTCAATTTTTAAAATTCTCGTCTCTATTCTCTAAAAAATTAATTTATTTGTTACAATTTAAATTCTAATCTATAAAGAAATTAATTTATTTGTTGTAATATTTAATTAAATTTTGAATACATTTTTTTTAAATTCTAATTAATTTTTTAAAAAAAATAAATTTTATTTCATTTTCAATTTTTTTAAATTCTAGTCTCTATTCCCTAATTTATTAATTTATTTGTTACAATTTAAATTCTAGTCTCTAAAAAAATTAATTTATATGTTACAATATTTAATTAAATTTTGAATATATTTTTAAAATTCTAAGTAATTTTTTTAAAAAATTAAATTTTATTTCATTGTGAATTTTGATAAATTATAGTCTCTAAGCTCATTAATATATTAATTTTGATTTAAAATTTGATAAATTTTTTAGAAAAATCGATGGATTCAAATATTTTTTCCGTTAATGAAGAAGAAAATATTTTAATATTTTCACTTACTGGTTCTAATCCTACTCCCCCGCTCCTATTCATAATCCACCAATTACTTCATCTGCATCTACAAATGTATCTGTAGGTTCATCTAATAAAAAAGCTTCAAATGCATGGAAATGTTTTGAAAAAAATAATGATGGCACCGTTACTGTTAAAATAAAATGTAAAATTTGTAATAAATTACTTTTGGGTCACACATCTAGTGGCATTAGCCACTTACGTAGACATGATGATAGTCACCGTAAAAATCTACCTCTTTATGTCACTTCACAAATGCAAATAGGTAGAAATACACCTGGTAATATTATTAATTTTTCGTGGGAACAAACACATGCACAAAATTCTGTTGTTGATTATATAATAAAACAAGAACAACTATTTTCAATGAGTGAACAACTGGCATTTGAAGAAATGATACAAA
>JAULJZ010021209.1:0-15711 GCA_032270985.1 Heliamphora pulchella
AGCTCGGTATTTGAACCCGGAACCTTCAAACCAATAAAATTTTGACGAACCATCGAAACTTGCTGCCCAAGTAAGGCAACCGCCAACTCTCTTCATGGCGCTCACCATAGAACTTTGTAGAAATCTTAGCCAAAAGTAGCAACCGCCACCTTCAATCATGGCGACTGCCAACTCCCATTGTGGCGACAGCCATAGAACCTTGTGAAACCTTTCAAAAACATGGCGACCGCCAACTTGCATTGTGGCGACCGTCAACTCCAAATGGCCTGACGTGTCCCAAAACGTGGCAACACCTCATTGGTTGAAGAATTCTATAATTACCGAACCCCAGCATACATTTTCAGTACGAATTCTGAGTGAGAGAGACTGCCGATATACCGAGCGATCCCAAGTCCCGACGTCGAAACCCTGCCGAACCTTCGACCGACATTGAAGTCTTGCTTGGATCACCGCCCGAGGATTGGCCCATTGGAGCACATTCCCAACTTGAGGATCCCGCAATTCAGGTACCTTATTTGGACTCCCGGTCCTTCTAGCCCTATTCTCTCTCTTTTGGGGTGATCTAATTACATTTAATTTCAGTTTAAGTACTCCTTCTTGTTTACATAGTTAATCTTGTCTTTATTTAATTGCTTTCATTTAGTATATTCTTTAATCCGTTGCTTAATTAACACATCCACACCAAGCATATTATCATTTTCTTTAATATATGCATCAAATTAGTGCTATTATAATTAAACGATACGACAAAATAATGTCGATATTGTTGTAATTCAAAGTACTTACATTAAAATGGTTATAATCGTCAATATTATACCCATTTAATTCTAGCATTTCATTTCTTCTCTTTTTCTTTTCTTTTATGTTAATTTAATGTTCTAGCGTTCCTTTTCTTTTCATTTTTTTTTAGTTAGTCTAATTTTCTTTCACTAGAATTCTATTTCATTTTCTTTTCTTTTCCTGTAAATATTAGTTTAATGCTCCATTTTCTTTTAGCTTAGTATCTCTGTTATAGCTTTCATTTTCCATATTAATGTAGTTCCTTTTTCTAGTATTTTATTTTCTTTGCTTCCTTATAAATGTTTCATTTAGTACCTCTTTTTCTTTTAATATTAGTTAATCTTTAATACTAACATATCTTTTTTTTTCTTTTTGTGGTAGTGTAGTTTTATTTTTCTTTTAATATTTTATCCTATTTTCTTTTCTTTCCTTTTACTGTTAGCTTAAATTAATTTCTTCTAACATTTCTTTTCTTTTTCTTTTCTCTCAATATTAGTATAATTTCTCTTTTAGCACTTATTCTATCTTTCCTTTTCTTTTATTTCATTAAACCTAAAAATCATAAAAAAATCCTTTAGGCTAATTTTTTTTTCCTTTTTAAATGTAGTTCTCTTTTCTTTATTTTCTTTTCTTTTTGTTTTCTTCCATCTCTTTTAAAGAAAATATAAAATGTAAGTAATTAGGTTTTCTTCTCTTTTAATAGTTTAATAATATTTTTCTACCATTTTCATGTTTTTCTTTATAAACTTTTTCTTTAATTTTCTTTAAACTTTCGAAATTTTCTTTGTTATAAAATTCTCATCTCGTTTTCTTTGATAGTAAGCCTTATTTTAGTATAAAATTTTCATGCATCTTTTTCTTACATATAATTTTTTTTTTGTCTTTAATGTTGATTTAGTTTATTTTTTATTATGCACGTTTTGGCTATTCTCTTTAAATGCATGTTTAAACTTGTTTAGCTCTTTTTGTAGCAAATTCATGTTTAGGTAATTTTGGTAACTTCTAACATGCTTTATTATTTTATGCATATCATTATTGTTTAGGTCATTTTTGTGAATATTGCATGTGGGAGTGTTTCATGTATTCTTTTAGTTAGAAATTGCATAGGGCTTAGGACTTTATCACTTTATTTGTTCTAATTTGGAGTGTTATGTAAATATCTTATGTATTTTTCATATTTGATTTTGGATGTTCTCTCTTTGCCTCTATTTTCTTTATTTGCATACATTTGAGAAATTCTGTTAAAGAACCCATGATGATTAATAGAGGCCAACCTTATGATTGGGCGAACGGAGTGCCTAACACTTTCTCCGATTCGTACCTTAGCCCCTGAACTCTTTTATCTGGTTAACGTTTTCAAGATCAATAAGCCATTTTATTTTTCTTAGTTTTTCTCAAAAACTAAGTGGCCACTCCATTTTCAACAAAAAAAAAATTTCAAAATTTAGTTTTCAAGGTGTTAAAAGATTTTTCTAAACATTTTTCGAATTTATTATTTTTGAACATTCTTTTTTTTTTCAAAACCCCTAAATCCCCAACACCACACCTGAGGAAGGAGATGAACAGCAGTAAGAAGAAAAAGAATAGATTACTTTTCTGACTTTAATTTTTAATTGTCTATTATCTTTTTGAATATCCATGGTTTAAATAGTATCTTTAAACAAAATAAATTGAGGAATTTTGTTAGGAAAGCCCAGGTTAAATTAATGGCAATTAATGAGTCCAGGGTTAAAAATGATATAGCTAATTCAATATTTGAAAGAATTTTCCTAAGTCTAGAATTTTGTCCATAATTATGATTTTGGTGCTGTGTAGAATTTGGTTCTGCTTGGATCTTGATTATGTAAATATTCAAGTATTTGTTATAGGTGATCAATGGATACCTTGTAAGATTAATTTTATGGGGGATAAAGTCGCTTTGTGGACTACTTTTGTATATGGTCTGAACAACCATGGTGAAAGGGTTGGACTGTGGAAGAAGATAGTTTCCCTTACCCTAGGCTTAGATGGATTTTTTGGTTGCTTCTAGGTGACTTTAATGCTATTAGGCACCCTCATGGGCACTTTGGTGGTTGTGAAAAATGGCCGACGAATATGGATGACCTTAGTAAGTGTCTATACGAGGCTGAGCATGATGATCTCAAGTATAGTGTGTTCAGTTTACATGGTCTAATAATCAACAAGTTGAGAATTTTATCAAACCAAAAATAGATCGGGCTTTAGTAAATGAATCTTAGTAACCCTTATGTTGCAATCTAACGTGGTCTTTTACCCCTAGGCATCTCAGACCATGAGAGAATTGAGATTTTGCTTAATTTTGATAGAACTGAGTGTAGGAAACCATTCAAATATTTTGATTTTTGGGCTAAGAGTTCTAGGTTTATTCCTTTTTGTTAGCCCAAGAGCTTTTTAATTAAATTTTGATGATTTTTATAATTTATTTTCTTAATTAAATTGATTTAAAAAGATTATATTTAATTATTTTCAAAAAGATAAGTGTTGACACCTCAAGACAAATGAGTTAACACCTTATGCCATTTGTGCTGACTCTTAGCATTAAATGTGTTGACACTCAGTGTTCTGAATTAAAAACATTTTGTGTCGACACAAATTGATATTTGAGTCGAAACTTTTAGGCAAAGTACGCTTGAAACACTCAAGTATGTCAACACCATTGAGAAATTGAGTTGACACCCTAACTGTTGGAGGCAAAACTGCCAAGATAATTATTTTTGTAAACGATTTTTGATAAAAAATAATTGGACGGACAAATGCCGAAATCGGCTCCAAATAAAACTTTTGATGACGAACGATCAAATATAAAACTCGTGCAACCACAGTTAATTTAGAAGAATACCTTTTTACCGGTCGAATCTTCAACTACGTTTTTGATTTCGAGTTGAAGCTCCCGTTAGATCTTCTACTGTATTCTCTTATGCGATTCTCAAATGTTGTGTGGGCTACAATCTATCGAGAACTCATACCGGCAGAACATGGACAACTTTAGTCTTGAAGACAAGTTCTGAATATGGTTCAGCCTACCAGCGTATTTATAGGGCTGGAGCAGAGAACTGTGAAGTAATTATGAATCAGACTTCTAGAGGAACACAGATACATATCCAGTGATTTACACAATTAAGCAAATCTCATAGCAGTATCTATAATTATGAAAATCTTGCAGCGGTTTCTGTAATTTCTATGAAACACTAAATTACAGTTCATACAACTAAAGAACTATAATTGCACTCTAACACAATCTCAAGACCATCTTGCATTGAGCTCCTGTTATTAAATGCTTAACATTTCTCCCCACGTTAAGATTCCCGATACCCACCAATTAAATTTAATTACTGACAATTTAATTTAATCGGCATCTTAAAATTTCTTAAGCCCTCCCACTTAACTTATTTGACCACTGGATAATCAAATCCACCTGCATGGTTTAGCTCGGTCAAAACTTATAAGCTTCTGTAAGAGAGTATCATCAATCCCGATCTTTCGAGACGTTGATTCCGTCAATAATTAATATTCACCAAATAAATAATACTGTTGTCCAACTCACCGAGAATATAGACCCATATAAGATCGCACCCTCTAATGAATCAAAACAACAAATATTAAATATACGTAAATCAATAATTATTTTAGGATTAAGAGCATAAGCACTATTCATAATAACCTTGGGGTATAAATTAATTTATATAGTCAGTATAAAATTGATTACCCTAATGTGTCCTGTAAAGTGTACTAGTACAGAGAGTTGGAATAATAGATGACGCTATTATGTGTTCCCCGTAACTAAGATAGGCCTACTACAACTCTGTGTTATAGTTGTACCGATGGTATGTCTATTTTCATCTAAACTGTGAATATAAAACTTATATTCTGTAAGAACTTAAATTATGATCTTTTATGTGTAAGCCGTACTCTACACACCAGATTAAATATTGTATAGAATATAAGACATCCATGCATAACATTAAAAAAATGATACACATACATTACTCATTAAGATTCTCATAAATTGAAAAATTAATTTTATTAAAATAAAATTAAATACTAAAAATAAGGTTTTCAGTACACCAATCCTAATAACCTCCTACTTATACTCAAAACCATGCTGCCACACATCTGACTCCCGTGCCCTCTACATGACTATAAAAAGTCTTAGTTGGTAAGCTCTTTGTAAAAGAATCTACAAGGTTACCTCCTAATGCAATCTTGGTCACAACAACATCACCTCTCTATATAATTTCTCATATCAGGTGATACTTACACTCAATGTGCTTTTTTTTCTTATGGACTCTTAGTTCATTCGAGTTTGCAACCGGTGATACTTACACTCAATGTGCTTTTTATTCTTATGGACTCTTAGTTCATTCGAGTTTGCAACCGCTCCATTGTTATCACAATAAAATGTAATAACCGACTGAACTGAAGGTACCACGTCTAGATCCAACAAGAAGTTCCTAAGCCAAACGGCCTCCTTGGCTGCTTCAGAAGCTGCCACATACTCGGTCTCCATGGTGGAATCAACAATGCAGGACTGCTTGATACTCTTCCAACTTATAGCTCCACCTTCTAAGGTAAACACATATCCTGAGGTAGACTTACGAAAATCCTTGTCAGACTTAAAATCTAAGTCTGTGTACCCCAAAGGTACTGTACTATTTGTCTGGTAAATTAACATATAACCCTTTGTCCATTTCAGGTAGTTGATTATATTCTTTACCGCAGTGCAATGCTCCTGTCCTAGGTTAGACTGATATCTGCTAACCATGCCAATGGAAAAGTAGATGTTGAGTCTAATGCAAAGCATAGCATATATGCGGCTTCCTACTGCCGAAGCATAAGGAACCGCCTTTATCTTCTCTATCTCATCAGCTGTCATAAGACACTGATCCTTGGATAGAGTGATTCCATACCTGAAAGGGCGAAATCCTTTCTTGGAATTCTGCATGCTAAAATGAGCAAAGATATTATCGATATACTTTGCTTTTGATAAGCCCAACATCCTTTGTTTCTGATCTCGCATAAGCTTGATCCCAAGGATGTGACTGGCTTCTCCCAAATCCTTCTTATCGAGCTGCCCAGATAACCATACTTTAACCGTAGATAATGCCCCCACATCATTTTCGATGAGCGAGATATCGTCAACATAAAGTACGAGGAAGATCACCACGCTTTCGTCACGCTTCTTGTATACACAGGACTCATCTGGACTCTGATCAAAATCATAAGACTTTATGACTTGATCAAATCAAGTGTTCCAAGAACTTGATGCGTGCTTAAGTCTATAAATGGATCTCTTAAGCTTGCACAACATGTTCTCCTAGCCCTTTGCAATGAATCCGTCTGATTGTATCATATAGATACACTCGTCAAGACTTCCGTTAAGGAAAGCTATCTTGACATCCATTTGCCTAATTTTGCAATCGAAATGAGCAGCAATAGATAAGAGAATCTGGATAGACTTAAGCATGACTACCGGTGAAAAAGTTTCCTCATAATCGATCTCTTCTTTCTAAGTGAACTCTTTTGTAACAACCTAACTTTGAAGGTTTCAACCTTTCCATCTGCTCATCTCTTCCTCTTGTAGATCCACTTGCATCTTATGGATTTTATCCCTTCGAGTGGTTTTATAAGTTTTCAGACCTGATTAGAATACATAAATTCTATCTCTAAATTCATAGCCCTTTGCCAAAGATTTGTATCTTTGTCTTGAAGTGCTTTATTGCAGTTATAGGGCTCGGTATCTAGTTCTGCCGAGATCTTGTCAAAAGATTCTCCCAAGAACATATATCGATCAGGTTGATGAATAACTCTCCCACTACAACGAGGTACTACCTGTGTCTGTGTATTAGTACAGTCGGATCATAGTGAATTAGTACTTTTACCCAGACGTTTCTCCGCCTCTGCCTCCGCCTTGGTATGTATCCATACCTTGAGTAGTCATCAATGAAACTAACGAAATACTCAAAATCACCTTTAGCTCAGTTTGTCATTGTGAGACCCTGACCCGTTTTCTTTTTTGGCATTTTTTGACACGCGTTTATTGTTTTCATTGTGGCATGTTTATATGCTTTTTGATGCATGTTCAGGTTTAGATATGCATGTGGGGTTGGTTCCTAGGGCCGTTGGGCGCTGTGATATGGGTTTCAAAAAAAAAAAGATTTTTTTGTGGCCTATAAATATCTGGCGTCAGATATTTTCTAAAGATATTTTCAAAACTTCTCAGCTAAGTTTTCTCATTTTTTTCTCTGCCTTCTCTCTAAGTTCTCGGGGGCCCGGGGCTCGATTTTTGACGATCCAACTGCTGATCCTTGTTATTGGCATCGTGGTCTACACGTTCATCCGGATAGAATTTCATTCTAACAAACTCAATTTTGCACATGGATCGAGACGTCGAGTTTTTAACTCACCGAGGTAGGATCCTAGGCTCTCATGTTTTATAAGGGTGTTACGTGTAATCGTGTGTGTTTTTACCAGTTAAAAATATATGAAAAAGTGGTTTATGTTTCGAATAAATCGGGTTTTGGGTTTAAAATCGTTTTTAGTTCGTTTCAATTGGATGGAATCATATTTGAATATTTCTTTCGAGGTTTTGTCGTAGTTTTGGGCTCGTATATGTTCGTGAGTGTTAATAATATGTGGATTAGTAGGTTAATATATGTTTTGAAGCATCATAGTGAGTATTTGAAAGTTTTAGGGTTTGGACCTCGAATCAGGGATGATCTGGAGCGTCAGTGCACACTAAATGGCGCTCAAGCGCTTTTTCTTTTGATCATATCTCCTTTATCCAGACTCCGAATGGGATCGTTTTTGTGTTCAAATTAAACCACCGGAAGTCTTCTTTCCAATGACACCTCTCTCACATCTAAATTCTTTTTGTGAAAAAAGTTATGATCAAAATAGTGAAGATATGTTAAACTTTCTCAACCATTTTTCACTCGTTTTTGGCCGAGTGTTTGGGAAAAGCCTATTTTCCGTCCTTATGGAACTTTTTATCAAGTTTTTAGTTTCTGGGGGTGTCGTGGGCTTGTGTTGGATGCGTGTGGACGTCGTGGGTGTGTGTGGATTCGTGTTTACCGTGTTGGGCATGTGTAGGTTCGTGTTGGCCGTGTTGGGTGTGTGTGGTTCCGTGTGGGCTGTGTTGGCCATGTGTGTGGGTTCGTGTTGGCCGTGTGGGGCGTGTGTTGGTCTGGATTATGATGTGTTGGTGGTTGGCTCCTTGGTTTTCAATTGATTTTCAATGGTATTCTGTTGATTGATATATGGGATTAGTCGACTAAAATACTGTTGGATTCTTTTGGGGTCTGTTGGTCGTGTTGTGGCTTCGGGGGTCATGTCGTGGCCTCGGGTGTTTGTTTAGGTGTCGTCCTCTGGTGTGGTGCACGGTTAGGTGCGTGGTGTTTGTTCTTAGTTAGATGTGGGGCGTGTTTGGGCCCGTGGCGCCTTTGGAGGAAAGGTGGTGTTCTTTTGTGAACTCGTGGTTTGTTTGGGTTTGGTGTTGACCTTCGGGGTAGGCTTGATTTTGTGGGTTGTTGGTTGTCCCTGTGAGTGGATGTTGAGTTATTTGGCGGGTGGCGTCATGATGTGAAGTTATATATGGCTATGTGCGTTTATAACTGGTTATGTACATTTATAACTTTAATTTATTTATGTGCGGATTATGTGGATGGATTACATGATTTTGGTATTATTACGTGTAACGTGTTTTATGCTTTAAAACTCAAAGTTTTATAGGCATGTATGCGTGGGTTATGAGGAACGGATGCATATGGTGCATCTTGCATAGGTTACAAGTGTTGTGTGGGTCGCGTGTGTAGCATGTGACGTGGTTTGTGAAACGTAGTAATAATACGTGATTTTATGCATTTAAACCCTGGTTTACTTATGCATAGGTGTATGAAATGTGATAGATGAACATATGGTTCTGTGAATGTTAACCCTGGTTAACAAGGCGTGTGTTTGGGGCTACGGTCCCTCAGCTAGAGGCCGAGAAGATGCATTTGGGGGTACGATCCTTCGGGAGAGAGACCGAGAAGATGCATTAATTAGGGGCTATGGTCCCTCGGTGAAAGTCCGAGAAGATACATGGATTGCATGAAATGCATTACGGGACGGATAAAACCAATTTTGAATTGTTTTTAAGACTCGCGTGAATTGCGATATGAAAACCATTTTCAAACCATTTTTGAGGCTCCTGTGAGTCCAACATGGTTATTATCCTCGCTTTTTCTTGCTTGTGAAAAATCATTTTGAAGGCTTGAAAGAGAATCTAAAACTACACCTCGTTTTCTTAGCATGTTTAGCTTATATTGCATGTGCTGTCTAGTTTCTACTGAGCTTGGGATCACGCTGTGGGATTTGAAATGTTTCTTAGGTACCGATCACGCAAGTTGATTCGGAGTTACTAGAGAGGCGAAAGATCTATAATCTTCCTTTTGTTCTTTCTGTATCATGTATATTTACATATTTTTCTAGTGTTGGAACCGTGTAATGTAAGTCGTTGGGCGGTTATATATAATGCATGTATGTTTTATATTGAGAGTGTAATCTCCGGGTGTTATATTTGGTTGTTTGTGGGTGTTTTACATGACCCAGAGTTTGGGGCGTGATAGTTATAGGACCACATACATCAGAGTAAACTAATTCCAATGGTTCTTTAGCTCTATAGCCTTTGGCCGAAATGGGCCTCTTGGTAATCTTACCCTTTAAGCAAGATTCACAGACTCGAAGTGCCTCCACTTTCAATGAACTCAAATGTCTATCTGCTACCAATCTGTTTAACTTTTTTAGATTAATATAACCCAAGCGTAAGTGCCAAAGATACGTTTAGTTCATTAAAGAGGGAATTTTCTCTTATATGGTAAATTAGATGTGTTATTCCTTTTAGTTAGTTGCAGTGTAGGAGAGATAAGAGATAAAATATACAAATCATCCATCAATGTACCAAAACAAATAAAGTGTTTATTTTTCTTTACAACGATAGAGTCACCAAAATGAACAGAATATTTGTTCTTTATTAAGATCGAGACTAAAAGTAAATTTCTTTTAATTGAAGGTACATAAAGACAATCTTTCTAAAAAAGTATTCTATCTCTACTAAAACTGAGAGTGACATCTCCAATTGTAACTGCTGCCACCCATGTATTATTACCGATATGTAGGTAAATCTCTCCATCACTAAGTTATCAGGTTTCTTGGAACCCCTGCAATAAACTGCAAATATAGTTAGCGGATCCCGTAACTACACACCAGGTACTGGTAATAACACCGCTAAATATGTTTCCACAACCAATGAACAAAAATTACTCGGTTTGTTTTTCTTACTGAGAAAAATTGGGCATACCTTTTTCCAGTACCGTGTCTAGTTGTAGTGAAAACATCTGCCTTTCAACTTTTTCACACCGGTCAGTGGCCCACTAACTACCTTTGAAATCTTGCCACCCTGTTTCTGAACTTTTTTTTCTTCATGTCTTTCGACCAAGAGGAAGAACCCTTTTAAACAATAAACACATTTCCTAGCATTTAATGAATACCCTTTGTAGTTAAATTAATATCCAAGTTACTTTTCTAGTCAACAAAATTTGATCCCGTTAGGTTATTTTCTTTGAGTATAATAGTAAGTGACTTGAAAGTCATTTTATTCTTGAGAATCACATAATTAAAAATAACCGTTAATTATGACGAGCAAAACTTTTAATTTATTTTAATTTAGTTCCCTCTGCTATTTTAAAAGAAATTTACAAGCAGCTTGGTACCCTGTGAATAGCATGCCTTGATGGAAGGACGTCTACTGTCTATCGTTTGTCTAGACAGACTAATCCCTATTAATTTTACTATCTAGGTAATTGATTCTGCCAAGTAAAATTAAATAGATAACATAGTTTCGGTCTGGTAAATAATGGCAGTGACTCAAATAGATAAGATACTATTATATACAACTAAGTGTTAACCATCACCTAACCCAAATCAATCGCTTCGCAATGAACCCTTCATATGGAGAAGTGATCCACACTAATAATTATCTAGAACTATCCCTCAAGGAGGTTTGTACTGGTGATACCGCAATTAATTTGTCCAATGGGGAGGAATGCCTTACTGCCAACACACAAGACTTAATTACATCGCCTACAAACTGGTGGTGGAGACAGTGAAATTTATCTGTGACTAAATTCTCTCTCCCACTTAGATTTTTAAAATATTTTTTAGGGTTATAAAAATTCATTTAATTAAAATAAATTTATTAATTTCGAAAACCGCACGATCTAAAAGAATCAAATATCTTTCCGTATACACGATTCCAAAGATTTCGGTATACCAAACCATCTTTTCATGTTTTAATGCGTAACAAATAAAATTTGATAAATGCACAATTTTTTCTTCAGCTTTTCAGCTAAGGTAGTGATTAATCGTATTTATTTATTTTATTTTTTGTTCCACTACATTTTTTCATTTAATCAATTCAAATTTAGAATTAATTTTTACGCTTTTCCAAGACATTCGATTTGATGATAAATCATCTTAAACGTGATATTTTGTAAAAAAATAAAATATCTAAAATTTTTCCAATTAATTAAAAACCTTAATTAAAAAAACTTAATTTTATTTTCTATTACAAAATATTTTAATTAAAATCAAATTTTTTGAATTAATTAAATTAACAGGATAAATAAAATAGATATAAAACATCCACACAGTTCATATGTATGTAAACATAATATGCATATATCTCGATTTTATTATCAAAGTGAAACGCTGAAGCGTTTTAGTCTCCTGTTGAAGATAAGCTGTAATAATCCATGTTCGTGTCTGATTTTTGTATCTCGATTGCATCAGAATTTTCTGATAAACTGTGAAATACTAGTATATCATATCACGGTCTTCAATCATATTAGAAAATGATCAAAATAACTTGGAAAAAGCCAAACCACTGCCGGTCACAAACCACCGACGCCAGCGTCACCGCTCCAACCGCTTCAGGCGGCTTTTGCCGCCTCCTCACTGCTCCATTTTTTATGCCTTTTATACTAAAAAATAAATCTCAAAAAGTAGTATTTTTTCGTCAAAAAACTAGCCTGAAAGCTGCCTAGAAAATAGCTTTCGATAAAGTCTGAAACAGCCACCACTGCCCTGTTGCGCCGCCGCCCCAAATAGCCCCGTGTTTGGGCTTTTTCTAGTGGTCGTTTTGCACCCGTTTTATTTTTGAAAAAATACCTTAAATATCTAACAACCTGTTTCTTCAAACAACGCCTTGAAAATAATCCCGAAATAGCCCCAAAAATAGCCCCAAACCTACGGTGCCGCCGCCGCCAGAGTGCCGCCATTTGCCGCCTATTTTGTGCACTATTTTAGCCCTATTTTTTAATGATTTTTGGATAGTGTTTCAAGATCTGTCTACTGCTATTTTATAGCTAAAAATTGCTCAAAAAATAGTATAAAAAATGATCTAAAAAATCAACAAAATCAGCTCCGAACCACCGCCAGCAAAGCTGCCTTTAATCCGCTGTTTTTTAACTTATTTTTTTGCTGATGCTTTTAATGCATAAATACTGCAAAAAATTCACCAAAAAGAATTGTTTAAAATTGTTAAAACTTACCGTGGTCCGTGGCCCATAAAAACCCAAAACAACTGCCAGTGCCGCCGCATGTTCTTCGTATTCTTAGATATTCAACATGTTCTTAAATAATCTAAACAGATATTTAAAAGCATAAAACTAGCTATTACATCGATAGTTATGTCCCGAAGGCTTACATTCGATTCTAGAAAAAACCTAATCGATCACGATCAACTCTCGTGATTAAAAAATTAAATCATCATCCAAACAATTCAATCAAACATGAAAAAATAGATGATCATAAAATTGGGATTAGAACGCCTGCAAAACTAAGTTAACATAATTCTAAAACTACCAGGCCCTGATAAACCATAAACAAAAAACAAAACAACTCTGATACCAATTGTTAGAGGCAAAACTGCCAAGATCATTATTTTTGTAAACAATTATCAGTAAAAAACTAACTGGATGGACAAACACCGAAATGGCCTTCAGATAAAACTTTTGACGACTAACGATCACAAATAAAACCCATGCAACCACAGTTAATTTAGAAGAATATATTTTTACAGGTCGAATCTTCAGCCACGTTTTTGATTTCGAGTTGAACCTCTCGTTAGACCTTCTACTGTATTCCCTTATACGATTCTCAAATGTAGTGTGAGCTACAATCTATCGAGAACTTGTACCGGCAGAACCTGTACAGCTTTAGTCATGAAGACAAGTTCTGAATATGGTTCAGCCTACACTCATATTTATAGGGCTACAACATGGACCTGTAGAGTAATTATGAATCAGACTTTTAGTGGAACACAGATGCGTATCCAGTAATTTTTGCAATTAAGAAAACCTCATAGTAGTATCTACAATTATAAAAATCTTGCAGCAGTTTCTACAATTTTCATAAAATACTAAATTACAATTCACACCACTAAAGAACTATAATTGCATTCTGACCCACAATCTCAAGACCATCTTGCATTGAACTCCTGTTATTAAATACTTAATATTTCTCTCCACATTAAGATTCTCGATACCCATCAATTAAATTTAATTACTGACAATTTAATTTCATCGGCATCTTAAAATTTCTTAAACCTTTCCGCTTAACTTATTTAATCACCGGATGATCAAATCCACCTGTAGAGTTTGGCCCGGTCAAAACTTATAAGTTTCCTTAAGGGGGTGTCATCAATCCCGATCTTTCGAGACGTGAATTCCGTCAATAATTAATATTCACCATATAAATAATATCGTTATCCAACTCACCGAGAATATCGACTCATACAAGATCGCACCCTCTAATGAATCAAAATAAAGAATATTAAATAAATGCAAATCAATAATTATTTCAGAATTAATAGTACAATCACTATTCATAATAGTCTTGTCTTAGGATTGGTATACTGAAAATTATATTTTTAGTATTTAATTTTATTAGTTTTACATTTTATGAGAATCTTTATGAGTAATGTATGTGTATCATTTCTTTGATATGCATGGATGTCCGATATTCTGTATAGTACTTAATCTAGTGTGTAGAGTACAGTTTACACACAGAATATCAGATTTTAGATTCTTACAGAATATAAGTTTTATGTTCATAGTTTACATTGAAATGGGCATACCATCGGTACGACTGTAGCACAAAATTTTAGTAGGCATGTCTTGGTTACAGAGAACAGATAATAGCGTCGTCTATTGTTCTGACTCTCTGTGCTAGTATACTTTGTGTATATTGAACGGGACATTTAGAGTAATTAATTTTATACAGACTATATAAATTAATTTACACCCCAAGATTATTATGAATAGTGCTTATTCTATTAATCCTGAAATAATTATTAATTTGCATATATTTAATATTCGTTGTTTTGATTCATTAGAGGGTACAATCTTATATGGGTCTATATTCCCAGTGAGTTGGATAGCGGTATTATTTATATGGCAAATATTAATTATTGATAGAATTCACGTCCTGATAAATCGGGATTGACGATACCCCTTAAGGATGCTTATAAGTTTTGACCGGGCCAAACCCTGCAGGTGGATTTAATTATCCAGCGGTCAAATAAGTTAAGCGAAAGGGTTTAAGGAATATCAAGATGCCGATTAAATTAAATTGTCAGTAATTAAATTTAATTAGCGGGTATCGAAAATCTTAACGTGGAGAGAAATAGTAAGCATTTAATAACAGGAGCTCAATGCAAGAAGGTCTTGAGATTATGGGTCAGAGTGAAAATTATAGTTCTTTAGTGGTGTGAACTGTAATTCAATATTTTATGAGAATTGAAGAAATCGCTCGTAGGTATCTGTATTCCAATAGAAGTCTTACTCATAATTACTCTCCAGGTCCTTGTTGTAGCCTTATATATACGTGAGTAGGCTGAACCAGGTTGAGATTGATAGATCATATCTCATATCTCATATATCATATTTTATCTTTCAAGACGAAAAATATTGGAGTTCTGCCAGTACAAGTTCTCGATAGTTCGTAGCCTACACTACGTTCGAGGATTGCGTAAGTGAATACAGTAGAAGATCTGACACACTACAAGAAAAAGCACTTTTTGCGTCAAAACTTTTTGTGTCAACAGCAATTGCCGTCTCAACTAGTACCTTTTCTGACGGGTATAATTTACCGTCACAACAAAGGGGTCTTTCATGACGGTATTTTACCGTCGTAAAACCTGGTCGCAAAAAATGACCTTTTGCGACGATTTTGTTGCCGTCGCAAATAATGGTTATTTGTGGCGGTGGGCTCCCGTCGCAACTACGTGGTAGCAAAAAATTAATCTTTTGCAACAATATAGCTGCCGACACAAAATTGGACGCAAATATTAGGTCTTTTAAGATGACTTTTTCGACTGTTATAATTTATTGCCTCAAAAAATAGGTCGTTCGCGACGGGTTTTTACCGTCATAAAAAGTGGTCGCAAAATATACCATTTGAGTCAGTGTTATTACCGTTGCAACGAATTTGGTCACCAATAATGATTTATTTAAGACGGTTGGTTCCCATCGTAACAAGGTAATAGCAAAAATAGATCATTTGCGACGGGTTTCTTCCCGACGCAAAGAGTTGACGTAAAAAATTGAGTCTTTTGAGACGATTTTTACCTTCGTCAAAAGTTTGATGAAAAAATAAGTCATTTGATACGGTATTATACCGTTGTAAGTAAATATACACTAAAAAGTAGTTATTCGAGACAATTTTTTTACCGATTGATTTATTTTATATTATTTATTTATTTTATGTATTTTATTTTATTAATTAAAATCTTATCTTCTTAATTTCTCTTATCGAAGAAAAATTAATAAAATTTAAAAAATCTAAAGAAGGATAAAAAAAATTAAAAATTACCTC
>JAULJZ010021220.1:0-15711 GCA_032270985.1 Heliamphora pulchella
TGAATGAGAGCACGAAACTTAGGGTTTCCACCCTATTCCTTGTTATTTATAATACGATCAATAAAACACTAAAAGTATAATAATACTCTTAACTTAACAGTTGCCTAAGACCTTTCAGAACTGAAGTGTTATGCTCTTGTTATTGGTTTACATCAAATAATAAGAAAGCGGCTGATGTATTTGCAAGTGGCCGTGCATTCGATGATTATAATTCATGCATTGGAGCAAAGTGCTTAGATCTCAAAATCTCGTATTCATATCTCAAAGGATTATACATGAAGTCTTAAACATGATATACAAAGTCTCAAGATCATCACATGCTCAACCACAACTTCAGTCATTTCTTCATATAAGTAAAATGTACACAAAATCTAGTTCCAATCATGCTCCATTTGTTGGGAAAAAATGGTTTTAAAGAAAAGCACGAGTTCACTGCCTAGTCAGTGACAATAATGCCAAAGCACATCCCCAGGGAAATAAACCATAACCGAAAGCATAAAATGCTACTGGGCAATAATTAAATAGTATAAAATTTTTGATAAAAAAAAACGATATATGATATAATCATAATACGCCCACCATCGCGGTCATATGGAAATATTCGTATATATATAATATTCATATAATACTCTAAATTATTTACGTGATGAATCTAAACCATTTAATGTTGTGGAGGATGTCTCCTCATATCAACTAAACGGGTTTATTGAACATCCCACTTGTATAACACTAAATAGGTTTATTTAAAATGCCCCATTGTAGGATCTCCCGAAGATGACACATATGACTTTTAAAATCATTTTGTGAACAATTTATATCTTTGGGATTCAGACAACATTGAGAAACAACATTTGAGTAAATCATTTAGAGTATAGTAGAGTATTGAATATTGTAACAAGTAAATCTATGTGGAAGCCTTATTTCAGGATTTCCATTACTCACCTCAAAGCTTTAAACTCCGTTGATTATTGTGAACAACTAATTTCTATACGGTCTTTTCATAAACACTTTCTAATTATGCTCAAATGTAAAGTAGCTACATATATCACTTTCTATACAGTCTTTTCATCTTTGTTCGATTGTTGCAAGTCACAGAAGGCTAAACAGCTACAATCAAATTATGAGATTTGATTTTTAAATCACTACACGAGGCAGCTTGTACACTCTTTAATATATTATCTATAAAAACCTTTTTAAAACTTGAATTGCATTCCGTTTGTTGGGAATGAAACTAGACTTGTCACGCCCCAAACTCCAAGGTCACATGAAAAGAAACCACCGAACCACCATTTATAGAAATATAGGTTTCTATAGGTATTTACTGGTAAAACAATCAACCAAAAATACAACTTTTGGAATTAAAAAGAGTACCCATGGTTTATCTCTCCACAACATACATACTATTTCATACATGCATAATATATCGCTTTAAGACTTACAAAACACGCCTCCAGAAACAGGCAACACATGTAGGAATACATGATCTCATAACAAGAAGGAAAACTAAACAGTAGTCTTCTGCCACCACGGGCACCTCTAGATCAACTCCTCGTGATCATCAACACTTGAAAAAGGTTTTAACAAATTCCACTACGTGAGCCGAAACCTAATAGAAACAGACTAAGATGTAGTAAAGTAGGATATGCAATCACATAGCATAAGTTGACTCAACCACAGGAGTCTAAAATGGTTTTCCATCCCTGAAATCATGCATTTCAAACTATGCAATTAACGTTCAACAGTTAAACGAAAACAGTAACAAAACGTTGTTTTCCACTTGGATCACACAACTGAGAAATATGATTCCTATGTACCGACTCTGTCACATCAAGGACAAAGGTAACAACTATAGACTCCTGCCTAATTACCTAGTCTTGAATCACTTAAGATCTGCTAGGTAATGGCAAGTTCTATACGGAGTCACAACAACGCAGCCACACACGGGGGCAACCGACTCTTTACGAGCTAAAACCGAGGGAAGAAGCACCCACCATGCTCTTTACAGACTAAAACCAAGGGAATGAAGCACCGAATCCAAACAATGTCATGGCACATCTAACGAATCATTTAAAAACCAGTACGTAGCTCAACTATGAAAACCATTAAAAATTATACATTAACATGTATAAAAGAGATCTAGTGGCTAACTGCCACATCATTCATTAACCATGGAGATCAAACAACAATTTCAAAATGTTTCTACCGTTTCGGTCAACACGTTTCAAATCTGAGACTCAACCCCGAAGGTTAGCTCCAAACCTCCAAAATGTGGTTTTCAAGATTTTCATAAATTCTCCGTTTTCAAAACCATCTCTTTGAAAACCATGAACATCAATAAGCCCATATCATGTAATAAATCAAGAAAAAGCTCAAAACATGTTTTTTATCCGAACAAACATGGTTTATACATAAAACACAGCATTTAAAGCATTTTTAACCAGTAGAAAAGCGTATAACCCTTTAACGACAACATAGTCTAGGATCCCACCTTGATGAGTCGAAAATCGAAACCTCGAAAAACGGAATCTCGTCGGAACGAGAATCCGTCCGGATGGATGCGAAGCCTACGTCGTGGATAGTAAGGATCCACTAACAGCTCGTTAAAAACTAAGCCCCAGCCCCTCAAAAGTCTAGAGAGAAGGTGGAGAAATGGAGGCTTAGTGAAGAAGAAAAGATTTTTCAAAATATCTCCAGGAGTGTCGTACTTATAGGCCATGGCAAAAATCCAACCCAGTCGACTGACCTGCCTAGTTAGTCGACTGACTTGACCCACTATCGACCCAATCGACTCGGTCATCCAAACATGCCTTAACGAAACTCGAGAAAGCGTGAAACACATATATACATGCTATTTTACAACATAAAATCATAAATGAACATATCGAGTATATATGTAACGAAAAAGAAACGAACCCGGGTCTCACAAGACTCGTTAAACTTTCAAACAATTTATCCCAATCTAGGCCAAGAAAGCCAAAGAAAATTAGGGAAACCCTATTTTTTGCTTCTAAAAATCTGTTCCAGCGTTGACACCCTTTTAATATGTCAACTATAACTTTTCTAGGCAACTCAAAATTCAAATTTATTTTTGGGCAATAAGGTAGACATATAAAGCTCCAACATTCCTGAAGTCTCAGCATAATTTTTTTGAGAATTCATCAGCAAAACTGACACAGTTTTAGCTTATGCATGTCATCAAAGTTACGAACTTAGCATTCTCTTACATTGCACAAGCATAGTTGTAGGTTTAAATTCATCAATTTCTCAACATATGATTTTCATTGAATAGTTTCTTTGTGATAATTGGAAAAATTTAAGAAAAGAGTTTTGTTTCTTACCTTAATGTAAGCTTGATGAATCTATTTTGAATTTTCTCTTCTTTTCTCCTCAGTTTCTTTGATTTTTCCTACTTTTTCTCGAAGAAAATACCTAAAATCTGTAGGAGCAGTTCTCTCCTTTCTTTTTATAGTTTTATTTCTGGAAAATTATGAAGAGAGATACATGTCCTCTCCTTACAAGTTTGACGCCCCAAATAGGAGGGGTCATCCTTTCAAATGAGGTGGATGTTTCAGTACTCATTAATTTTCTTGATTAATTTTAATTAATCACAATCAAGTATTAATTATGATTGGTTTGACAGTTTCATTTGTCTTGGTTGATCACGCTTAGTTTTAGTTAATCAAGTTTAGTTTACTTTAATCATGCTTTTTTCTAATTAATCACAATTAAAATTCCATACAAAGTCTAGATTTAGGTTAGATTCAAGGCACCACTCACAACAAAGTACGTGAATGATTCTTAATTTTTCACATTCCGGTGGAATGACACAACTTAAAAGTAAGATGTAAACATGGTTAAGTTACTAACATAACATATTTAAGTTGCTTAGTATAGAAGTATAACATAATGCATTACTACACATAAAGAAAATGAAATATGCAGATCTGTTATGCAAAGTAATTCTTAGAGTTATGTTGTCTTCCTTTCATAGTTTATTATTTTGATCCTCCATTGAATTCTCCATTATTGGCTTGATAATGTTGGAGTGTGAAGACTTATCTGTTGTGTTGGAGCTTTGGGACGAATGTGATTCCCGTTCGGACAGTTTTAGGTAGCGAGCTACTAGATAAGGACATTCGGACAGGACCTTAAGAGCATTTGGACGGACGGAGCAAAGTGGGTTTTGGATGAGAGTGCTTGGATGGTAGTTAAGCCTATCCGAACGCGCCATGGCTGTTGAAGCGCGCAGGTCTGGCCTAATTTACTACTTTTCGGCAATCCATTTAAAGGGATCTTATGCTAAACCCTATCCGTCGAGCTGTTGAACATTGTTATCATATTCTCTCTCAAGAATAGTGAAAGTGTGAGCCTGTGGACATATGCACAATTTGTCGGACCATGTAAATTCTTGTGTTGTGTTCTTGTAATTGTTTATTGATCATTCTTTCTTGCTTGTGATTGTACGATCGTTTATGGGTGTGATTTCCCAACAAATGGTATTAGAGTTCTTAGTTTTGGAGATCGAAGAACACACAATGAAAAATGACGGAAATTTTCGGATTGAGAAGTTCAATGGTTCGAACCTCGCCTTCTAGAGAGTGCAGATTGAAGACATTCTATATCAGAAGGACTTATATCTTCCTTTGCTCAGGAAGAAACTGAAAAAGATGTTGAAGGACGAACGAGAAGTATTAGATCATAAAGCCTAGGGGATCGTGTTAAGCCTCACACCGTCGGTCTTTTTGAACATCACGATGGAGAAAGTGACAACAGGATTGTTAGCGGCACTTGAGAAGATGTCCCAGAAGCTCCCCGCGTCAAATAAGGTATATTTGATGAAGAAGCTCTTTAACTAAATTTGGCAAATGACATAGCGGTTGTCGAACATCTCAACCATTTCAACACAATCACCAATTAGTTGGAATTGGTGAAGATAGAGTTCGATAATGAGGTAAAAGGCCCTTCTTTTGCTCTCTAGTCTACGAGAAACTTGGAACGGCTTGTTTGTGGCGGTAAGCAACTCCATGGGTTCTAGAAAGTTGAAGTTGGAGGATGTTGCAGGTTATGTTCCTGGAGAAGAGGCTCGAAGAACTTCAGGTGAAGATTCCACTTCTGGTTCAACCTTTAACATAGAAGGTAGAGGTTGAAAGAGTAACAGAGGGAGTCACAAAGGTCGCGTGAATAACAGATTGAAGTCAAGAAGAGGAGGTCTAAGTCATGGGCATGTTATGGAAAATCTGACGGTTGTTGGAGTTGTGGTCAGAAGGGGCATTTCATAAGAGACTATAAAGCATTGAGAAAGCACAGTATGACACAAATCAAGGGGGGTAAAAATACAATTAATCATACTGATGATGAAGATAATGATGCGTTGATTTGTGCCTTAGATTCTCGCAGCGAGTCTTAGATTATAAACTCGGGAGCCTTCATGCTACTTCACGCATGGACATCCTTAACAATTATGTACTGGGTAACTTTAGCAGAGTGTATCTTGGGGATGGCGAGGCCTGCAGTATTGTTGGGAAGGGTGATGACGTGATGTGTAGATCACCCAAATAGATGGTACAGTTCTAAAGTTAAGGGATGTTAGACATGTACCTAGTTTAACTAGAAATTTGATTTCAGTGGGTTAGCTTTAAGAAACTAGGGTTGTGACGTATTCACGAGCGACTTATGGAAGATGAGCAGAGAGTCTTTGGTTTTGGCCCGTTGCAAAAAATTGAGCACACTATGTGTCCTCGGGTTCCTATAGCAGCATAACAGTGATGAAGTCTGAGGTTGATGTCAATACTTGGCATAGATGGTTCGGTCACGAGTGAAAATGAGATGAAAGTGATGATCTCAAAGGAGAATTACTGGGATTGCAGTAAGTGGACTTGAACTTTTGTGAAGACTGTGTTTTCGGGAAGCAGAAGAAAGTCAGTTCAATGAGGATAACAAGGATACCAAAAGGAGAATGACTGGAATGACTGATTTATGGGGACCATATTAGGTTATCTTTAAGGTGTTTCGTCATGTGGTTCATGTTATTTTGTCATTTTTATTGATGATGCTGTGAGGAAACTTTGGTTTATTTTTGTAAAAATGAGTCCGATGTTTTTGGAATATTTAAGAACTAAAAAGCCCTAGTTGAGAATGAAATGGGGTTGAAGCCGAACTATTTGAAATTAGATAAGGGTAATGAGTACTACAGTAGGGAATTTGAAAATTACTGTGTGGTTAATGTGATCAGAAGATTGATGACCGTTCATATGAAGCTGAGGTAGAAGGGGGTGGCAGAGCATATGGACATAACCATTATAGGTCATGCTAGGAGTATGAGGTTGCATTGCTTGACTTGCCAAAACAGTTATGGGCCGATGCAGTAAACATTACAGCATATTTGATCGACAGGGGGATCTTCAGTTCCTTTGGATGGTGGATTGCCAAAGGAAGCATTTATAGGTTAGGAAGTAACTTTGTCTCAGTTGAGCATTTTTGGCTATATCTCAAATGTTCATATTGAGGCTGATAAGAGAAGTAAACTTGACCCTAAGTTTAGGAAGTGTCTTTGTTGGTTATGGAACTGACAGCTTCGATTATCGACTTTGAGATATGAAAATAGGGAGATGATCAGGGCCATGGATGTAGTATTTAACGAGTCTGTCTTATATAATGATAGACAGTGTCAGCAGAAGGAGGTTACAGAAAATTTAGACTTTGTTAGGTTTGATGGAATTTCTATCAAGAATGTGTTGAAGCCTCGCACTGTTAATACACCCACCTACTCCACGGGCAGACCCACAAACTCCTCTCGGGAGACCCACTAGAGTTTGTAAGCATACAATGTGTTATTCACCATCTTGGAGATATTGATTGTTGCCAGAAAGTGGTGAATTAGAGGTGTTTTGAACATGCATTGTAGGTTGATATCACGGAGGAGTGGGAGCATGCAATGGATGATGAGATGGAGTCTTTATCATCAAAAGACTTAGGATTTGGTACAGTTGTCCAAAAGAAATTCAGCATTGCAGAACAAGTGGGTCTACATGCTAAAAGAAAAGATGATGGTAGCAAGCGGTATAAGGTACGACAAGTGGTCAAGGGATTTTACAGAAGCTGGGAATTGACTACACTGGAATCTTTTCTCTTGTTGTGAAGATTTTCATCATCAGATCAATTTTGAGCATTGTGACAGCAAAGAACCTACTCCTGGAGCATTTTGATGTCAAAATTGCTTTTCTCCATTGGGATTTTGATTTGAATAGCTATATGGTGCAGCCACATGGATATGTAGTGGAAGGATAGAAGAATTGGGTTTGCAAGCTCAGGAATAGCTTTTATGGTTTGAAACAGGCCTCAAGACAATGGTATAAAAGGTTTGACACCTTTATGGCAGGTGTTGGGTTTAGCAGATGCCATGCAGATCATTGTTGTTATTTTAAGAAATTCTCCACTTAACTCATAAAGTTATTGTATGTAGATGACATGCTGATTGCAGGGTCCAATAGGGATAAGATTGAGAATCTCAAAGCACGATTGTCCAAGGAGTTCGCCATGAAGGATCTGGGTACAACTAAACATATTCTTGGCATGCGGATTGAAGCACTCCTAGGTAGAGTATGTTGAGAATGCTGAAGCGGCCATGGAGGCGTGCAAGGAGTTGATATGGTTGAAAAGTTTTTTAAAAGTGATAGTCAAAGCGTAAGATGTGTCAGTTGTTCAGTGATAGTTAGAGTGCGATACACTTGGTAGATAATTGGGCTTTCCATTTGCGGACGAAAAATATCGACGTCAAGTATCATTTCATCCGCTCTCAATTGAAAGAAGAGCAGTTTGATCTTGTGAACATTTATACGAATGAGAATCCTGCAGATATGCTTACTAAAGTGGTGACAGTGGAAAAGTTCAAGACATGTTTAGCTTCGGTGAGTCTTCAAGCTTAGAAAACGGGAGGAAGGCTCACATTGGTTCACTTACTCTGTTTGAGGAAATTGCTGTTTTCGGGTGTCGGAAGGCTTGGAGTGGATCAATCTTCAAGTGGGAGATTGTTGGAGTGTGAAGACTTATTTGTTGGGTTGGAGCGTTTGCATGGACGCCACTCCCGCCAGGATGGTTTTAGGCAGCGAGCTACCGTACAAGGGTGTCCAGATGGGGCCTCATGAGCATTGGAACGGAATCGAGCAAGGTGGGTTTTGGACGAGAGCGTCTGGATGGTAGCCAAGTCCGTTGACTGCTAAGACGCTCAGGTCTGACCTAATTTATTGCCTTTCAGTAATCTATTTAAAGGGGTCTTATTGTAAACCCTAATCGTCGAGTTGTTGAACATGGTAATCATATTCTTTCTCATTAATAGTGAAAAGTGTGAGCCTTGTGGACGGAGGCACAATTTGCCGAACCACAAATCTCTGTGTTGTGTTCTTGTAATTGTTTTTTGATCATTCTTTCTTACGTGTGATTGTGCGATCGTTTGTGGATGTAATTTCCCAACAGATAATACTTCAATCTCTCGGTCACAATATTTGTCACAAATGCTGGGAGATTTCAAAATTTAAATTGAACTAGGAGTTCTTTTGAAGTGTTTTAATCTCTATTTGTAGACTTGTGTATTATATGCCTGTAGTCTATAAAAAAACTTACTGTGGACTTGAAGTATTCACTTTCCTTATGATGATTTGCGGACTTTAATGCAAGTTGTTGCATGATACAAGCATTTTATCTTCAGGCATGTGAAAGGAATATTACTTTGTGAATTCTCTTGGAGTTACTTGCTGCATGGGTCATGGAGTGTTTAACTGGTTGATATCTTTGGGTTTACAGACAATATGGGACAAGGGAAAGCAAAGAAGTAGCAGTGGAAGGAAGAGTTCAATTTGACTTGCTTCAGGTTTTAGTCTTTTGGACTGTTTTCTATTCTCTGCCAAATTGTATTACGGATCGACATCCATGAATATTCAATTGAAATCAAAATTTTATATTTCTCTTTGTATCCAGGTTATGCAAAGGGATTACAAGTTAAGCTCCTATTCATTGAATTCTGTTTCAGCTCACTTTCTTAATGAACAGGCAAGTTTTTTGCTTTACTTTTGATGTAATGTTGGAGGTATCTGGTTCAAAATTTGTTTCTGTTCATTCTTATAATTTGCATAAACTAACATTTTGCAGCTAAGTTACTGATGGAAGAGCAATTATAATTGTAATCGACATGGGCGATTAGAATTGATGACTATGTCATTACGATTATAAGTGCTAAATTTTTTCACTGAGATGGGCCAAAATGCGCCAACCCCTACATACATAAGCCCTACATACATGCCTTGCTTCAGCCAAAAGAATCCGTCTTCCAGTATATGAAGACAAACATGATGTTTTTACGAAGATAATAGACAAAAAACGAAATCGTGCTTGAGTAAGAAGAAGTAGGTTTTGGTCGGGTTGTAATTGCGTTTTCCTAACTCTCGGTCTGTGAGAGTTTCTAGGCTTATTATGGTTTTGTATTTTGGTAGTGTGTTCTACCATCATTTTGTTGGCTCTTGGGGGTGCGTTTCGAGCTCCTTTGTATATCTTTATTTTTGGTTAATAAACACTTAATTACCCCCAAAAAAAGACAGAAAATAGAGAAGAGAGGGGGAGGGGGAGGGAACCCCTCCACAAACCCAAAATAGGGATGCTGAAGGCATCGCCGCTCTAACATTGCCGTTCTTGCCATTCTGAGGCTTCCATTCTCTGGTATGTTACTATTCTGATGCCGTAGAGAGGATGTGGTACATTAACGAAAGGAAGGTCATTGAGTGAAAGAGAGGGGGTAACAAATGGTTTTAGGGAACTGTTTTAGGGGGAAAGAGAGAGTGGAAATGAGTTTGAAATATTGAGTGCGAGGGAGAATAGTGAGAGAGTGAAAATGGGCTTCAATCCAGCTGTTGGATTGTATGGGGCAATGATAATCCTTGGATTGCCACTAAATGTCCAATCAAACTTCTGCTGAAATGTTATATAGATATAGTTATTTACATCCCTGAATGAAAGCTACATATTGCATGCCATTTATGGAGGACTATAGTTTTTAGTTAGTCACTTCCTCGAATGAAACTGGCTCTGTTCTACTTTCCTAATTACCATTGCATCACGGAAAAACTAAACTCTATTTTTTATGTATTGGATATAGTAGCTACATCAATCATCCACGTAGACATGCCCATACGCTTAAATCTTTGTTCTGTAGCACGCTTGGACTTATTAATGTTGGAATAGTTCTCTTATGAATGGTTGGCTAAGATACTGTTTTCTCCTCACTTTTCAAGTGCTCCTTCCTTCTATAAAATTTTGAAGGTTTGCTTGCGTAATGCTTCTTTTGGTAAGTAAATGCTCAAATCTGGATGTACTCCGCCCCATTAAAAATGGTTAATTACTTCCTAAGCAACCACGTTGACTTTAGAATTTAGATTTAGAGTACTCATTGTGATTGATGTTACTACACACAGCTGTAGCTTGTTGGTAATGATGGATCTTACTACTATTTCTTCAACAAGGGAATTCACTCTACAGATAGGGAATGTGTTTTTTTTTTTTTGGTGATAAGTTACAGATGGGCATTATGTTAGGGATTGTTTGAGCTTGATGGTAGATTGGAGGATTAAATAATTAATCTCCGTGAAGACTATGGGAACAATTTGGCGAGAACTATCACTCATTAGACACATCTTGACGTGGAACTCGTTTTTAAATATGTTCTTTTATTTTAAAACATTACTTTATAACTACCACACTTTGGGCACTTGTGAAACAGTCTTTCACTTCAAAACATATAAAACAGACTGCAATTTCGAAGAAAATAACATGGTCACCAACAATTAAAATCTAACCAATGTGATTTGTGCCTATATCCCTTCTCCTTAATTGTTTTGGTTTTAGGAACTTTAAGGCTTAAAAATTCCAATTTATATAACTTTTCAAAATTGATATTAGGACGTGCACCATTGGACTGTCACACTAATTTTCCACCGTTATAGACTGTCAAAAAAATTTCTTACCATTTTGGTATAATAAACAATGATTTTTTTTTCATGTATATATATATATATATATTACATTTATTTGTCGCAAAGTCATTGCTGTGTTGTATTCTAGTTTTTGAAAATTACCATCTGTGTGTGTTTGTATGGGGTCGTAAATATGTCTTGTGATTCCCATGTATCAGTGCTTAGTTACAATTGCACCCTCTTGCAGCATTTTGGGTTTATCCAAGAAAGGTGTGTGTATTGTTGGAATAATTAAGTATTACACAATCATTTTGACAACAAAATTTTACCCCATATTAATTTCACATCCACAAACTTGACACTTTTGCTTACAAAAGTTAGTGTTAGGATTGAGCATCATACCCAAATTTTACCCTGCAGCAGGGTTCCAAGAAAATAAAATTATTACCTTTAGGCATGAATTCATGTATGGTCTGTGAATTGGAGTTTCATGGTGCCAATGATGTAAATGAATTTTCATCTTAAATGGCAAATGGGATGCTTGATTTCACTTCATAGGGATGTGATTTTAATAAAAGGATCTTCAATTAAATCTGATGCTTCCTCGATACGCTACAACACAACATCCTTGATGGACAATATGTTTATACATGTGCCAACAAATTATGAGAGTGACAGTTCAGTTATTACAGAAGGTGACATGAAATAGTTCACATACAGGTGAAGGCAGAAAGGAAATGCAATACCTGATCAAATGACAAGAAGTTTTGTTAACAGGACAACCTTCTATTGACATGTATTTTGAAGTGGATTTAATTAGATCAAGTTTAACTGCTTATGGGATTGTCTGGTGACCTTTCCTGCGTTGAGCTTTCTGGGATTGTTTTCCTGGGTCCAACTAATAACTAATGCAGATTAACAAAGTTGGAGTTTCTTTGTTGGTTCCCCTTGATGTTCTGTGTATTAGATAGTGGACCAGGGTTTTAATGCTCATGAAACATGGGTTTCCTTTTCTTTTGTGGACTTTGAGATGCTACTTTATCTGGTGAAATTCAGGACGGCACAAGTTCTGTTGGGTTCTTTGTTGCTGCTGTAATTTCTGAAATGAGTTTTTATTAGAAACTGGAATATTAAATTGAGTTATGTGCTTAATAAACTAGCTGTCGCAGGAAGTGAACTAAAATAAGAAAATAGTTCTTCTCCCTTGTTTGACTTAACAGTGTATTTCCCACCATGGAACTACTACATGGCATCTCTTTGTTTATTCTTGATGATGCCATCTTCTCAAAATATTTGCTGGTACTCTTGCTGTCAGTTGTGTTTGTAATGAAGATTGTGTCAATGCAGCTATGAACTCTGAGGGTTGTGCAACAGAAGTCCTAATGCATATTTCTCCATTCTGTCCTTTTGTGCTTTCTCGATAGCATGGAAATCAGTGAATCATCCATCCTCCTAAAAAAAATATACTTCTTTTCTTTTCATCAGCTCCTTGGTTTCTTTCATGGAATAAACATTTCCAAAAAAATCCACTTAGTTTCTCTTCTTTAGCTCCGTGGTTTCTTTCAGGAACAATCATTTGTTGTTGACAGTTACGGTCTTTTGTGTACAGAAAGAGGATGTCCATCACTCTATTATATCTGACCTTCAGAATGGGAACTCAGAAACAAGAAGGCGGCTGGCTGTCTACTGTTTGAAGGTGCATACACACACACACATATTATTGGTGCACATTTTAGCATGATCTAGTCCTTGCTTTCTCTTTATGGAATCACATATCTGGATTTCAATGTTTTCACGAATTGAAAGTTTTGCGGGCTATAGAGGACATAAATGATTTTTTAACATATTAATTATTGTATTTTATTATTTTAATTTAGCTTCCTTCTAGTAGTAGGTTTCTTTATTTATTATAGAATTAGATAATATTAACCAGGATATTTTTGATATCTATTATTGCTTACATAGCAACACTACGACATTCTGGACCATGACAAGTCTGATTCTGCTCTATTTCACGAGTTAAGTGTTTTATTCCTCCGGCCATTGAAGAGCAAGAGATATCCATACGAAAAAATGATTTCATCAAATGAAGGATCTCTTGAACATATGGCTGTACTTAACTTGTCCCATCCTATTGATGGCTCACCAATAGAAGATTTTTTAAGTCAGAACTGATTGACTTTGTTGGTGTTAAAATTTTATTTGGCTTATCACATAATGTTTTGTGGATCTTGTTAGCAGCTTCACAACCACAATTAATTAGCAATGGAAGAAATTAAAACAACATACATATTACCAATATTTGATTATTTAGCATGGTAGAGTTAAATATTTCAAGACAAACGCGTGGATGAGTTTTTATTTTATTTTATCTTATTTTTTTAGCAGAGGAGAATGATGTAGACTATATAGGACATAAAGGATCAATTTTTGAATTTATTAATTGTTTTATTTTATTATTTAATATTCTGTTTCCTTTTAGTATTAGGTTTCTTTATTTAATAGTTAGAATATTTTTGAAGTGATTGTTATTCATTATGGTAGGTTATTAGCCTAAATAACGTTTATGGTTTGTTATTAGCTTATAAATAACGTGTTTGATATTGTAATTGTCAAAGTTGATTAATAAATTTGTGTTTAAGGCTATGAAATTGTGTTAAGAGTTGTGACACCCGTTTTGTGCTACCCTTCGTTTCGCTACTGATTTTATAGGCCAAGGGCATTGGGTTGGTTTGTCAATGATGATGTGTGGGCCTTAAGGCTCCTTTGTTTTTTTGGCTACCAATTTGTTATTCAGGCAGCAAATTGCCATTAATGTTCACTCAGAAGACCAGTTAGGCAATATTTTCACGAAGCCTTTACCCTGTACCTCTTTTCAATAGTTGTTTTCCAAGTTTTGCATATTTGATCTCTATGCTCCAACTTGAGAGGGAGTGTTCGATTTGTAAAATTTATTTTGTTCTCCTATTTATATCTGGAGGGTATTCTTGTGTTTTAGTGTTCTATTGTCTTAATATGAATACTTAAGTATAAAGGGACATATTACATAACCTTAAACCTATCCTCTAATCTCTCTTTCCCTTCCTATCTTTTTCTTCTCTTCTTTCTCCCTATCCCTAAAACCATTGTCTTTTCTCTTCAACTATCCTAACGTCCCTCTTTGTCCCTCTCAAAAGGAAATTTGAAAAGTGATTAGCCCTCTCAAAATTGAGTTTTTTTGTCTCTGACTTGTGGAAGTCTCATGACTTAGGACATTATTCAAAAGAGTAGGTTAAATAGCTATAATTGCCCTCAGTAGTGCTAGTGCATTATGATTTATGTGTTGGAGAATGAAGAATCTCTGGATCACTTATTTTAGCATTGTGTGTTGGCTCGATCATTATGGCATCGATTGTTTGGAATGGCGAATATTCGTTAGGTAGCTTTGAAATCATGCTTGCAAATGGTTGATATTGATTTCGGGTGGTTTGGGTTCAATAGGAAATGGAAATTTTTATGGCATTGTGCAATTTTTACAACTTCTTGGGTCATTTGGTTGGAACGAAATGTATGGATTTTTTACGATAAGTTTGAGGATATTCATTGCTTATGGTATAAACTACACTATCTATGTTACTTTTGGATTTTCGTTTCTTATCCTTTTAAAGGCATTTTCATTGTTTTTGGTATTGAGGGATTGAAGGGCAGTGTGCAACTTATATAATTGTATACTTACGCCCTTTCTTTCTTTTTATTTATTTATTTATTTTTTCTTCCCTTGTTGGGGGACATTTTGTCCCCACACCTCTTACTCATAGGTGCCCGGTCTATTTTTATTTGAGTGGCCTAGGTCTTCTATTTTCCTCCTTCCAAAGCGCCAAAGTCGCCTATCTTGTTAATAGAATAGTATTAGGCTAAATGAAGGCGTTAATCCCAATATGGTACGCAACAGTTTATTTATAGAACAACGAGACCACATAATAAGATATGGTGTGCCTAACCACACCGGATAATAATAATAATAATAATAATAATAATAATAGTAATAATATAATTATAATAAAGCTAACACCCTCCCTCAAGTTGGTGCATATATATCTAACATGCCCAGCTTGTTACATGTGTATCGAATCCGAAGACCTGGAACAGACTTAGTAAAGATATTTGCCAACTGCTCTCTAGTACGAACCGCACCGAACATGATTACACCATTCTGATACCCATGCCGAATAAAATGACAGTCTATCTCGATATGTTTAGTACGCTCGTGGAACATCGGATTTGTGGCAATATACACTACAGATTTATTATTACACTAAAGCTTTGTTGGGCCATTGCAGGGATCGCCTAACTCACTAAGCAATTGACGAAGCCACAAAATCTCAGATGTGGCTAAGGCTATGGGTCGGTATTCTGTTTCTGCATCAAAACCACGTTCTGCTTCTTGCCCTTTCAAGTGATAAGATTGCCACCGATAAATATAAATAATCCAGAAGTGGACCGCCGATCAATGGGGCATCCCGCCCAGTCAGCATCAGAATATTCTTCCATTATAGAGTGGCCAGGATCACTAAAGTGCAACCCCTTACTGGGATTACTGTAGATATAGCGTAGAATTCTAACCACGGTATTCCAATGTGGGACCCGAGGTGCAACTGTGAATTGGCTCACCACACTTATAGGAAAGACCATGTCTGGTCTTGTCATTGGTGTCAGATAATTCAACTTCCCAACTATGGTGGCCTGATCGAGAGTGGCGATACAAGACTGTAAG
>JAULJZ010021230.1:0-15709 GCA_032270985.1 Heliamphora pulchella
AATTTGTAGTTGAAAGTTTATGTATGTAATATTACTATAATTAAGTAAAAAATGTTCTAATTAACTCTAAATTAATTAGAACATTAATTCATCATGCAATGCTTTACCAAAAAAACATTTTTTTTTTTAGCAACAGCCATGGTCAATGCATTACTTAAGTGTGAAATATGTAACATTTGGTATAAGAACAACTCTCATGCCAAGTATGGGATTAGTCCCAACCCATCCGTGTATGGGATCAAATGAGTTATTTTTCTGTTGAATTCACAAAGGAGGTCACATGTCGGAGGGATTAAAACGACATTTTATAGGTGGGTGAAGCCGTCAAAATAAAAAAGGCTACTATCAGGTCGGTGTTATAGAATGAGGCTATTGTAAAATCTGCTGCGAAGTGTGGTTGTATGTAATGATCGTTTCCCACATAAGTTAAAATAAGAGTTAATTCAAAGTGTATATAAGTCACTTGTGCACCTCTTCTTATAAATTGATTTTCAAAGATGATTTCTACCAAAGTGATTTGTAACACACCCTCTCTCTAAATTTAACCTAACAATAAGGAACAAATATGAATGTTTGACCTTTGTGAGTTGCATTTTTTTTGCCTTATTTGTACAACACCCATTGTAAAAAATATTATGGTTGTTGGCTGGTTGAGATAGTACTGTTTTTTCTAATATAAGAGCTCTTTTTTCATAAATGAGAGCACTAATACAGTCTGATTCCACTGGTTCAGTTCAATTTTAGTTGATATCCATGCTTAGGAATGAGTTTTCAGGTAAAGTTTTTTTGTTTTTTTGTTTTTTCTGTTTTTGTCATTTACATAGTTCTTATATTTGTAAATCAATGAAATAGGGTTGCGCTTTTCCAAAGAAGTGTACATTCTATACTAGTATGATACTCTTTTAAAATTTTTGAAGAAACTAGTATGAAACTCTTTTAAAGATTTTCAAGAAACGCCCGTGTAAAATATTGTGAAAAAATGTCTCAAATACTTTTGAAAATCGATTTATAAAGAAACTTGAAAGAAATTGACAAATAACTAATAAGAAACTTTACAAAAACTATTTAGAATGTTCTTGGGAATGAATTGAGAAATCTAATAAATAATTAAGACACTGGAGTAATACTTAAAAACTAGCTATTTGCGAATAAAATAGTACAACGTGGTGGTGACCACACTAAAATACACCCCAAGACCATCTCAAGACTATCCTTGCATAATTATGGCATCAATGGGTTAGGAAAATCTTAAGATCTTTTTCTTTAATTAATTGAATTAATAATAAAAAAAAATATAATTTTATAGGACAAGTAATAACATGTGGGATAAAGTATGAGTACTATGAAACAGTCATATATATATATATATATATATGTATATAATATTTGCTAAGTATTGTAAATTTTTCCTTTTGTGTAATTAATTATGTTTATGTAATTTGTTCATCGTCTCTTATATTTAAATTAAAAAATATAAATTTTACACAATATGTGACTTAAACTTATGCTTAATACAATCAATTTAATATGTCCTAAAATTATGTGCAAATTGGTTTGAAGTTTGGCACAATGTTCATGTGAAAAAGTCTAAAGACTAATGTATTGGGGCATCCTATGAATATATGTGCCATTTTTTTTTCTTCTTTACAAAATATGTGATCAATGTTATGTTTAATACAATCAATTAAATGTGTCCTAAAATTATGTGCAATTTGGTTTGAAATATGGCACAATGTTTGCTCTGAAAAAGTCTCTAGACTAATGCAATGATGCATTGTATGAATTTATGTCACTTTTTGAAAAAATTAATTACTTCTAGGGCTCGTTTGATAACTCGGACTGAAATGTATTAGATTAGTAGTGAGGTGAGATTGGTAATGAGGTGGGATTAGTAGTGAGGTGGGATTAATTTTTTTGTGTTTGAATTGAATATGATTAAATAACGGACTAAATAATGATTTACCTTGTATTAAGTTAATTTATTTTAAAATTAGCTTAAATAAATTAATAAATTAAATTTTATGTTATTTTTTTTAATATTTTAATATTTTTTATTATTTTTTAAAATTTTTAAATTCACTTCTTAATCTAATCATTCTTAATTTCACACATCCTCTCTCACTAATTATCCCTCATATGGCGGACTAGCAATCTGTTCAGATAACTAGTCTGGAGGCTTAACAATATCGGATTGAACTATACTCCGAACTAATAATTTGGGCGGACTAATTGTCCGCCGAAACAAACGAAGCCCTATATAGTATTGTGTCATTTTTTACGTGGCTCTCTTGTTACGTAGTACTTTTGACAAATAAAAAAATTTAATACATATTAAGTGAGTTATTTTTTTGTCTTTTATTTACTCAATAAAAATAGGTCACAATTATTCATTCATAGTGTTTTTCGTTACATGATTAGAGGAGCACCTTGCCATGTGGTGTCCCTGGATTACTGTATAACTATTCCACTCTTGTAGAATTGGAATTCGATTTTGACATATGGTGTTTGGTATTATTATAATTAGTAGCTTATAGATTGTAATTTATAATAGAAATTGTGAGTGCTTATTAAAAATTATAATTTATAACTGAAATAGAAGAAAAAATAATTATAATTTATAACAGAAGTTATAAATGTTTAGTAAAAATTATAATCTATAGCTGAAATAGAAGAAAAAATAGTTATAATTTATAGCAGAAGTTATGAGTGTTCAAAAAGCCAGTTTAAAGTTAAATTTTTTATCTTTTTGCTTAAAACTCAAAAAGTCAAAAAGTCAGAAGTTTCGTTTTTCAACTCAAAGGCTTTTAACATTTTCGCTTTATATATATATTTTTATATTTTTTAAAAATATCATAACTTTTATTATACAAGTTTATTTTGTATAAAAATTATATTTTAAAATGTATTCGTCAAAATCTATCAAATAAAATCAATATTGAATATAAAATTATTTAAAAATAAATTTTAAAAAATTATAGAAACGTCAGAGAAAACTTTTTGTCTTTCGACTTAAAGCCACTTTAAGCCTTTGGCTTAAAGTCATCATATACTTCTCCCAAACGAAATTTTTGATTTTTTGAACTTAAAGTAACTTTAAATAAAAAATCTAATTTAAAATCAAATTAACAAACGAGGTCTTAAGTCCGTAAAAAAAAAAAAACGTACACTTTAAAACTGCTACACTCGACTTAAATTGCTTTCACTATTAGCTCCATCATTTTATTGTGTATGGATTTTTATTTAGGTTCTTTTCTTTATGGAATATGGTAAACTATTAATAAAAGTAATAATTTTAAAAATTTGTTTGGAATGAAATTGAATCTAATTCGAGATAAATTGCAAGAATCAATTTATTATCGTTTTTAACTTTTTGGAGTAAAAGATTCATATCTTTTTATGCCGGGCGGAGTTCAGATTCTTGTTCAAAAGAAAAAAAATATAATAAATTATAACTGAAACATTTGTACTTAATAATAAAAATAATTTTATGGAAGTGTTACTAAAATTATTTTCTTAAACTATCTCTCCGCCCGGCCCTCTTGTCCATTCTCTCCGCCCTTGTTTTCATGCTTCTATATAATATTCTTTTAATAATTAAAATAATAGTTGTTAATTATTAAATAATTTTATTAAAAAGTATAAATAAAATTATTCTCTACCCGACTCAATACAATATTGTTCAGTCTTGCTTGTCACGTGTAACATATGCGCCCATGAACGACGTCCACATGGCAAGGGCTTTATTTTTTTTCTTCCTGTCAAGCTCTTTTGGAAAAAGGTCTGTATATTAAAATGATTTAAGATTCCACATTTATACCACTTCACAAATAGGTACATCATTGATCGTGTTTTACATTGTTAAAATTAATAATTTTTAAATTATAATTTATAATAAAAATTGTCAAGAAATAAAAAAAATCCCTACTCAAAAAAAGACCAATCGATCGGTTTGGGGACAGATCAATCGATCTAAAGCAGTTCGTAGCAATTTGTGTACACTGCAAGAAAAACAAATATTCTGTCTTCGATCGGTCTGTGCGGGAGATGTACTGTTGTGCAGCGCATGTTTTGAGATCTTTTTGTTATTTTTCTTGTACTCTCTCCCTAGAACTCTTTTCCATTTGTAATATCTAAAGAATATACTGAAAGTGTGATTTCGTGAACGTAAGCACAATTTGTCGAACCACGTAAATCACGTGTATTGTGTGTGATTGTCTATAATCCTTTTTTCTTCTTTCTTATTCTATGGTTGTGCATTCTTTGGTTGGTCCTTAGTGAGATTAGTGATTACGTTCTAATTCCTATCAGAAGCTGTAAGTGTTTGGTAAAAGAGTTAGCTTGTAGTTGTAACTGATATATATATATATATATCATATCACTATTTACACCTTTAACAATTCTCTTGTACGACTAGCTCTTCTGCTAAGTGTTAAGAGTCTAGTCTAAATACTACTTCTCACTTGTTCTATTTTTTTAACAAAATTATATATTTGACAAATATGTTTTTTGCATTTTATGAAAAACAAATGAAAATATATTTTCTATTATATTGAATGCAAAATTAAAAAGAGTATAAATGTTACCAAACTGATAGATAATATATATGGGCAGTTTAGAGTAAACTTTAATGGCCTAATGCTAAACATCATCGGTACTATTCAAAATTCTGCTTATTTTAATTGAAAAAATCATTCACTATTTTTGAAATTACACGCGACATTGCTCAATTACGTAGTGCTTTAACAAATGAAAAAATCTGCTACGAATCATTTTCGCCTCCCTCTTAAATAATAAAACTAGGTCAATATTTGTTCAACTCAACGTGTTTTCGTTTTATTATTATATTACGAAAATAAATACTATTTCATGATGCTACAAAACTATTGAATAGTGTCCATTTTACGTTTTATTATTATATTACAAATATATATAATATTTCATAATGTTACAAAACTATTAAATAATGTCCATTTTAATCGCCATTGGACTTGCTAAATATGGCATGTATTATCATTTTGTTGCTGCTTGGTTCACGTCAAAGTTGCTGATCTACGTAATTGCCTCTATACTGTTAATTATTTACCAAGTTAACCACGGTGCCTCTAATCTAATGTGGTTTTTTCTTTTCTTCTCCTTTTTTTTCTATGTGGCCAAAAAGTTATGGGTATTTGGTTAAAAAGTTTTAATTTTTTTTGACCCTTCTCGTTGCCAAGAGTTCGAAAATTATAATACTTTGGTTAAAAGATAAATTTTTTACCAAAAAAAATAAAAAACATAAGCAAATAAGCTATTATTCAAAATGGGCCCATTTAACTAAAATGACAATCTTATCCTAACGGGGTGTTTGGCAAAGTTTCTTTGGTAAGCTTTTAGCTTTCTGCTATATTAATTTTATTAATAAGTTATAATATTTTTCAAACACTCGTAACTTCTACTATAAGTTATAGTTATTTTTCTTTTATTTCAAGTACAAGTTAACATATTTACCAAATACTTATAACTTTTACTATAAGTTATAATCTATACGATATTAGTTTAAATAATGCCAAACACCCACATTGTATTTTTTGACCTTACAACATTGACTGGCATGGGTAATTGGGTTCTTAAAGCAATTAAACCATCACTTATCAAATATACTAACAATTATTCAATGTTTAGAACCAAATCATTGAATGACACATTTGCATTGTTGGGTAAAACACTAACCAAACAGTAATAAACCGTAGTAAATGTACACTAATTAATACTTGTGAAATTGAAGTACCATCTAAACTTGTTTTAAAAACATTAAAAAATTGCTCTAAAAATATGAAATACGGAATCAAACACACCCGTCTCAGATTTGATGAGTCCCACAATTGTCAAAGAATTTCAAATAAACCGAAGAACTTTACAATTAATTTGCTGCATGCCTCATCTAACCCATGGCCAGAATCTGACCTGGACCACATGGTACACCATTAACATGACCTACCAGGACTGAAAAACTATGTATAACTATGGACTTAAAACCCATTTAAATTTGAGATCTGTTAGCTAAAAAATGAACACTTCAAATTTATTTGTGGTGATTATTAATTTATTCTAAAATAGGTTAGGAACGCCGCATGGTTATGTTGGGGTCCTACCCATAACTTGACCCATCTAAGAAGTATTACAAATTAAAATAGATTTTTTTATTTTAACCCGTTTTTGTTCTTGACTCGGTTGTGAGCCGTTATATTTGTTGTTTCAATTATGGTTTGTATTATTGTAACTTATATTGCCTCTTATTAAAGTGAAAGCCGCCGCAAGCCCTAGCTAAGTTCGGGTAAACCACGCAAATCATGTTTTTGTATGTGTGATTGTTTAATTTTTCTTGGTTGTTTTTCGCTTTTGTGTTGCGAACAATTATACACTTATATTAAATAAGTTACTTTCTCTAGACTGGGAGGTCTATTTGGTGATGTACTAGCAGTGGATGCCAAGACATTATTGAAACATGATTTGAAGAAAGGTAGAGTGCTAATACAAATAAACTCAAAAAAAGATATAGATATGTGGTGTAAACTCAAAGTCGAAAGACACTTTTATCCAACTAGAGTGGTAGAAATGAATCTCTTTGAGATGTGTGGTCAAGGAAATACACACTTTGTGTGTAATTACAACAAGAAAGAAAGGAGTCGTTTAAATTAGGAGTTGAGCTTGAGTATATCTATGAAGGAAACCAAAGCACAGTGCAATGTGAATAGCAGAGCTGATTCTCAAGCCGAATGCTCAAGGGCCAGGGATGATGACGTGGAGTTAATGGCCTCGGTAGAAGAGACAAATTCAAGGGCATGGGAGAAAGAAAGGGGGCAGTGGCATCAGAGGCCAAAGGACTCAGAGTAGATGCATTGTTAAGGAAATTTCTAGCTCAGTGAAGGAAAAAAGGCAAACCATGGAGAATATGTCTGAGGACTTAGCGCTGCTGAACCAAGTAGTGGAGTCCATTCCTGATGAAAATGCCAATAATTCAAACGGTATCATAAAAGGAGAAAATCCCTTAGAGCAGCTGTATAGGAACTCTGATGGGATTGTAGATGGAGATTAAGTTGAAAAAGGAGGTTTTCTACAATCTAATGCAGTCTTAGCTCAAAGTGGTTAAAATCTTTTGATTGCCAAAGGAGACAAGAAAAAGAAGAAGAAAATGTTAGGTGATTTATGTGACATTTTGACCCTTCTCATGGCAATGATATTGTCTACTTTGAGCAAAATTCTCACGGTTTTATTCTTCCTAAGAGGTCACCCATTTTTGCATTACTCTAGTGTGAGCATACTTAACTAAGTTATGCTAGGGTCTCTACCACCTAGAAGCATGCCTCGTTATTATGTAGGGGTTTAAGATTTTTCTTTTATAACCTAGAACTCTCTCTCCCTTTTCAAAGTGGAATATCAGGATATCGCAATCCACCCCCTTTGGGTTGCACATCCCCGTGCAGTAGCCTGCTAGTTCTAGTAGCTTGCCAGTCCTTATCGACCCGTTCATTAAGTAGCTCGCTCACATGACATGCGAGACGGTAGAAGCCCACACTCAGAAATAGGGAGAGTCGGCTCTGATACATCCTTGTAACACCCTGACCCTTTTCATGACAACGATATTGCCCGCTTTGGGTAAAGCCCTCACGATTTTGTTCTTTCCAAAAGGTCACCCATCCTTGCATTACTCTAGTGTGAGCACGCTTAACTGAGTTCCGCTAGGGTCTCTATCACTTGAAAAAAGGCCTTGTTACTATATAGGGATCCAAGATTTTTTCTTTATAGCTCAAGAGCTCCATTTTCTTTTTCGATGCGAAATGTCAGGATAGGGAGAGGGAGAGTGAGTTCCTGGACTATAAAGAAAAAATCTTGAACCCCTACATAGCAATGAGATTTTTTTCCAAGTGGTAGAGACCCTAGTAGAATTCAGATAACTGTGCTCACCCTAAAATAATGCAAGGATGGACGATCTCTTGAGAAGAACAAAATCGTGAGAGTTTTGTCCAAAGCGAATAATATCGTTGCCATGAGAAAGTTCGAGGTGTGACAATTTAAGCCTACTTAGTATCAGGAATAGTGGGGTGAATGCCAGGCAAAAAAACGATAAGAAAGATCTGAGAATCAAACCTGACGTGAACCAATCTTACCTTTCCACTCAGAATTTTGTGAATCACAACAAGATTATTTGTAGGGAAGTTGAATTAAGAGGCAGACTAAAGGGTTTAAACCTCGAAGGGAATGAGGCGCAAATTCTATCAATGACGATGACAATGGAAAAGGCAGATAAAAAAATGGTGAAAGGTTGGGAAGACCACCCGTGAAACTGGGTAGAATGGAGGATGTCTTTTTGATACTTGAATTCTTTGTGAGGATGTCTTTTGGCTACTTGAAATTAATGTTGTTTTCTTGTGCTGGTTGCCTTCTAAGTCTATGCTCTTGGTGTTGCTGGTTTTGGGTGCAATTTTTTGGAGCTGGTGTTATATTTTATTGTTGTTCATTGGTGCCATTATTTGGTGTTGGAGCTGGTGTTTTGCAAGAGGTTTTTGGTACTGTTGTTTGATGTTGGAGTTGTGGTGCTGGAGTTGTGGTGTTGGAGCTAGTATTTTTGTTGTCGTCTTTTAGTGCTGTTGTGGTGCTGGGCGCTGTTTTTTGGAGATGGTGTTTTGTTTTTTGTTTTTTTTTTGATTTTTTTGTGTGTTTCCTCTATTGAGTTGATTTTCTGTCAATTGTATTATGCTTGAACTTTGACCTTGTTCCCCTGGAAATTTCACTAGAACCTAATTAAGATTGACCATGTTGTGAAAGCACACCATAAGTTTAAACCAAACTTGAAACAACTCAAACTAATAAACCATAAACTCATAAAATATACCTATAAAACTATTCACAGTTTAAAATAAACGGTTCAAATTAAACGATTTATAATGTGGGTTATAACTCAAATAAATTTGGACCAATCGTTTTGAATTGTGAGTAAATTTATGGCCGGTTTCTTTTATGGGTTCTAGTGTTATTGAAACAAACAATTCATTTTTTTTTTGATATCTCAAAGTATTTATTTGGGTTAATTTACATGTACCTCAACTAAATTTTTGGACGACTAATTCCATTGCCTACTTGGAGGTAGCCCAGTTAAAGCTAACCCCGTATGATCAACTAACTATACAAAGGGGGCGTTTGGCCAATTTTCTGCTACTAGTTTTTAACTTTCTACTACTGATTTTTGTTATAAGTTATAATATTTTTCAAACACCTACAATTTCTGTTACAATTTTTAATTATTTTTTTTTCTATTTCTGCTATAAATTACAATCTTTACCAAACACTCACAACTTCTGCTATAAATTACAATCTATAAACTATTAGTAGTAGTATTCCCAAACACTCTCAAAATCCCATATGATCTATCAACTAACTACACAAAAATTAATAACACTCAACAAGTTTCGAGCATAAAATCTTAAAAAATTAAATAAAAGTAAACCCTTAAATTCCCCCATGAGGCCATCCCTTGGGGTTAACAAACAACTCATTATTCAAGGGATTAACAGACCAGAAACTGGTTGTTCGGACATTAGCGTGCGAGAAACCCATTGATGGGTTAGCACTTAGCTCTTTACCAAGTAACCAACCACCTTTTAAGTTTTAACTTGGTCAAATCATGTATGCATTCTTGCTCTTGTTAGGTTTGTTTGTAGTTGTGTTGAGTGAGTGGGGTAGGTTCTGGTGGAAAAAGTTAGAAGGCCTTGGTTTGGTAAATCTTTTTGGGTTAGTTTGGTTTGTTTATGCGGGTTTTCTAGGCGGCTTGGAGCAAGTAGGTGTCCCTAAGTGAGGTTGGTGTTTGGAGCCTTTTTATTAGGGATGGCAATGGGAATGAGCTCTCATCCCTAATATTTATTAGGGATGGCAATGGGAATGAGCTCTCATATTAAATATAATATTTTAATATTTTAGACTTATATATGTATAAAATATATATTTTATACATATATAAATATTTAAAAAATATTTATTTTATGTAATCGGGGGCCGAATAGAAAAAACAAATACCGTTTTCACTTTATTTGGTAAGAATGAGCAAAAACGGGACAGGACAGGAAAAATTACCTCTCCACTCTTTGGTGAGGGATCAACTCAAAAAAGCTAGGCTTGATCCCTCTGTCTTTCCGTGTTTCCTTTGCATCTTCTAGGCGTGGAGGAGTCTCGAGGTGCTTATGTTGGGTTGGACTTGGGTGTGTTGCTGGTTGTGTAGGAAAATGTGGAGTCTTTGAATGTTTGCTGGTTAATATGGTTGGCCCGATTGTGGAGATAAAAAGGAATTTGACATGGGAGGAGTTAAAAGCCTTGAATTCAGATTTAATGTCCCTTGGCATATAGCGGAGTTTTTTTTTAAGAAGAAAGAGGTTTCAGGGAAAGCTTTGAGTGTAGTAGGATGTTAAGTGGAATGTCCGTTGGAGTAGGTCGGCTGAGTCTATAGACGGCTTAAGAGGGGGGCAGATGAGGACTGTCACCTTTTCTAAATTTAAAAAAAAATTAATTATTATAGTAGTATTAGTTCAAAATATTTTAAGATTATATAAGTTCGTTTTTTTAAGAATTTTTAAAAACTTAATAAATGCTCTCCTAAAAACTTATAAAAACATTTCATTCCTCTAAAATTAAAATTCTGCGTCCGTCCTTGTAGAGTTGTTAAGTGGAGTAGGATGGCTTTGATAATTGTGTACATGAAGGTCATAGAAGACCAACCATGGGCTGAACTGATGCTAATTTTTGCAGCTGGTTTCGCTGGATATATATCCTTTGATTTGCTGAATGAGGATGGTGGCCAATGGTGCTTTGTTTCTTTTGGGAGCTAGTTTTTGGTTTTTGGTGATGTTTTTGTTTTCTTTTTGTGTCCTTCCCTTTGGTTGATATTATGTTAATTGTATTTTGTTTTGGTTTTGGCGGCCTTTCGATAGAGTTGTAAATTAATTTAAAGTTACTCTTATTTGGGTGGCGGAAATACAACTTTTCTTTATTGATAAAAAAAAATCCTGATCAAATCCATTGCTGTTGTGTCTACCCAAATAGTAATATAGATTCGCACGTGTTTTAACTTTTAATATAACAGTCGTTACGTATCATATCAATCGATACATAATAAAATTTTGGGCCTTTGTACCAAAACTATTACGTATCGCATCGATAGATACGTAATAAAATTTTAGACTCCAAAGGTGATGCATATTATATCCATCTATTCATAATTAAATTTTGGACCCACATATTGATATTTAACAATGTATGAATCAATATTATCCGTTATTACTATCAGATCGCTACCAATTCATATTTTCTAGTACTCATCATTGCTTCCAGAAACTTTAGATTTTAACAATGTACGAGTGCGAGTACTGTAGATTGCATGTTAAGATGCCAAAAGATATGGACCTGTGGTGGCACATGCAGAGATGGAGGACAAAACAAGAGAGTCAGAAACAATAAAGAAAAAGGGGGAAGAAAAATAGAGAAGAGGTGATAAGCTAATAAATAGTACAAGAGTTTTGGGTAAAACTTGCTAATGCAAGT
The DNA here is from genome assembly GCA_032270985.1 of Heliamphora pulchella. Taxonomy (NCBI): domain Eukaryota; kingdom Viridiplantae; phylum Streptophyta; class Magnoliopsida; order Ericales; family Sarraceniaceae; genus Heliamphora; species Heliamphora pulchella. The sequence goes on from JAULJZ010021230.1 coordinate 11,569, forward strand.
CAGCAAGTGACCTAAAAACATTGTAAATATAATATTAAATCGATTAAAGATGCATGCAATAAAATACACTCTTAAAGCAAAAGATCAAAAAAACCTCTACATAAGAGGAAAAAAACTCGCATATAGGAAAAAACTAAACTCTACGTGAGAAAGAACACAAATTTTTATGTAGGTAGTGTGACAAACATTTACACAAAAAATATTATTAAAATACATTAAAATAATTAAAATATGTAAAAAAACTTAATTATCATAAATCACACATGGCTATTTTTTTTTCTTACAATCTTAGTCTTCTCAGTGAGCAAGTGAAGTCAATTCATGCATTTTCATGTAAGAATATTGGTGATATTTGGCATTACTGAAATTAATAATTTATAAATTATAACTTGTAGTAGAAATTACGAGTGTTTAGTAAAAATTATAATTTGTACCTAAAATAGAAGAAAAAGTAATTATATATATTTATATATTTTTGATCAACAAAGAGAATTTTATAACTGCTACCCAACCAAGAATAGCTTAGCCAAACGCTCTAAGGGAGCCAGATAAAAGCCAAACAAGATACAATTGACCAGGGATCAATTCAAAGGGAGGGCAATTAAGAATAAAAGAAAGGGGGAACAAAGAACAGAAAACACCCATACACAAAACCCTTGTACCAAGACAAATCACACAGCAGCCACACTTCTCAAAACATTGCAGCACCCACAGTCATCTCCCAAAAACAAGCCAAAACAGCTGGACATTGCAGCACTTCTCAACATAGCTTAAGCAACACCCTTATTTGACAACCACTCTCACATACCAACACTCATCTGCCCCAGCTCAACCACATACCCACCATAAACCAACCCCACCCAAGCCCATTACCAGCAGCTGCCACACACCACCTGGAGACCACCAGAGCTCAGAGGGCTATTCTCATAGGGACAAGCTTCTATCCCTCTGCCATAGTTCATCAGCTTCTTCCTCCAAAGCAATCACCCTTTGAAGGGCTTGCTCTTCACCTTCTTCAAAATTTAAACCCAAGAGTTTGCCAGTTTTCGGTATCTTCTTTGCCTCTCTCCTGATAATTTGATTGCGATTGAGAAAATCCTGAGTGGATAAAGAGGATTGTTCAATAAGGACTGTCGTCCCCTTTTTTAGTTTCTTTTTCCTTTTATTTGATTGACCCTCACCCTTCATCAGGCCTCTCATACCGAGATCCATAATTAGCTTTTTTTCTTCGTCTTCTTCCTGCTAGCAGCACATAGCCTCTATGTAGGCACCCTTCCCAACAAACTTTCCTTAGGAACGATAGTCTTTGGCTGTGATGAATTTTGACCAATTTGGCCCCTCAAGTCAACCTTTGTGTTAGCTTTAGCATTTGGGAACACCTCTGGTTGCAAGGCTACCTAACCACTGCCTACTTAGTTGCAAGCTTTTTCTCAATTCCACACGAAATCTTATCTCCTTCCTCGACTGACACCTTTCCTTTCTCATGCAGATATGTCTCTGATCTAGTCTCTTCAACAAAAGTGAGAAGATCCAGCTCATCATCCCCTACCGCCCAACTGCTGCTTCTGGTATCCCCCTAGTTGCAGGGCGCTTCCATACATTAACGGAGGGGGATTCCATATTTTTTGAAATGGCTTCCCTAGCATCGCATCCTTTCTCTCCACCTTCATGCTTCGATTGAGGTTTATGCACACAGACCTTACCAACGAATGGTATTTCAGCGACTCGAACTTTGCAGATCACAAAACTCATCAATACGTGAGAGGGATTCCATAGAGACTAAGACTAAGCCACGTTCCAATTCTTTCTTCATAATTGTACTGGGATCAACCAAAGCCACTTCACCAAACCTCATTCCAAGCGTTGAGTGGGATATCTTCTATACTCAACCAGACCCTCCTAACCATGTTAAAGTCTCTATAACTCCAGTCATATAGGACTTCAAACCAGGTTTCCAACCAGTCCCTAGCTCTTTTGCAGTAGGCTTTCTTGTCTTCCACTGATAAGAATTGAACCAAAACTCTATCCCAGCCCAGAGGCTTAACATCAATGTCTAATACATGCTCCCTACACATGGCTTCCTTGATATTGTGTGATATTCTCCAGTCTTTTAGTATTCCTACACTACATGCCTTCAGCTACTTCCCATCTTCATCAACCCTGATCACAAAACTCTCTAGGCTGACCTCTTTATCAGTCTTCACCACCTGTGCATATGTTCTATGCTGCTTAAGTGGTTGGGTGGGTAACGGCTGCACCGGGTCCTTAGCTTTCTATACCTTTCGTCTGTCTTGGCCATATATAGCTGGAGCCACTGTGATCTAAAACTTCTCAAGCCAAGTTCCATTGAAACTTTCAATGGCTCGATTAGCAATTCCCACTCAGAGTGTGAGACATTGGCTCGTTTTTTTTTTTTTTGGCATTTTTTTACGCGTGTTTATCGTTTTTGTTTCAGTATGTTTATATGCGTTTTTATGTGTATTCAAGTTTAGATATGCATGCGAGGTTGGTTCTCGGGGCCGTTGTGCGCTATAATGCGGGTTTCAAAAAAAAAAAAGATATTTTCATGGCCTATAAATATCTGGCGTTAGATATTTTCAAAAGATATTTTTCAAACTTCTCCACTAAGTTTTCTCTTTTTTTCTCTGCCTTCTCTCTAACTTCTCGAGGGCCTGGGGCTCGATTTTCGATGATCCAACAGCGAATCCTTGTTATTGGCACGGTGGACTACGCGTTCATTCGGACGGAATTTCATTTCGGTAAAGTTTAGTTTTGCACGTGGATCGAAGCGTCGAGTTTTTAACTCAACGAGGTAGGATCTTAGACTCTCATGTCTTATAAGGGTGTTACGTGTAATCGTATGTACTTTTATCATTTCAAAATGCATGAAATCGCTTTATGTTTCAAACGTTCGGTTTTGGGGTTCAAAACCATTTTTCGTCGATTTCAGTTTGATGAAATCGTGTGTCAGGTGTTTCTTTCAAGGTTTTGGTGTTAGGTTTGGGCGTGCGTATGTCTGAGGATGTTGGATGGGAGTTTGGAGGCTTCATTTTGGGCCCAGGTGGGCTAAAACAGTAGCTCAGAGTCGTTTCTGCCTGGGTTCAGTCGACTGGATCGTGAGGTTAGTCGACTGGATCATGGTTCAGTCGATTGGATCGTGGAGGTCAGTCGATTGGCCAATGTTTTTAAGAAACTTCGTGAAATTCCAGTAGCATGTTTTGGTCGATTGGATGGGGGTTCAGTTGACTGGGGTCCTGTGTTGGGCGTTTGGTGTTTTTGGTGGTTTTGGGTGGTCGTGTGCTGTTCTCTCGATCGATTGGGTTATGGGGCTCGATCGACTGCTCTCCTATAGTGGCTTTTCAGTCGATTGAATTATGGGATCCTGTTAATTGAAGTCACAAAGAGGGCGTTGATCACGTCATGCGGGTGTTGGGGCACGGTTGTGTGCGTAGTGGTTAGTGCATCGTTGGGTGCGGGACATGTGTGTCCGTTGTTTGTTTTAATGGTGGTTTCTGGTGAGAACCGTTTTGTGAAAGATTTAGGTGTTGATCTCTAGGTTAGGTTTTGATTTTTCTGCACCGTTGGTTGTCCCGGTGAGTGGACGGGTCGTTCGGGTGAACAAAAGACGGGTGTGTGGCATGCAGTGTCGTGTCAGGTTATGTGGCGTCGTTATGTAGAATGTCATGATTATACGTGCTTCTGTGCTTATAGAACTCTGATTAGTTTCGTTTATACATATGCTGATTCAGTGTTATCCCGTAGTGTTCGGTGTTATCTCGTAGTGTTTGGTATTATCCCGTGGTGTGTGGTGTTATCCCGTGGTGCACGATTTTATCCCGTGGATGTGTGTTTGAGTAGGAATCTTTATCTTTGTATTAGGACAGTTATTAAGGCTTGTGAGAGTTGATTTTGTGTTGCATTTGGGGCTCATGAGAGTCTTGGCTTGTAGGAGTCTATATTTGCTGATGAAGCATTATACTATATATATATCAAATTATTTTCTAGACTCTGATGAGTCGTGATAGAAAATCGTTTTCAAAATCGTTTTCTTTGAGATTCTTAGAAGTTCTCGTATAAAATCGTTTTTCAACTGTTTTCTTCTGGAGCTCGTATGAGTTCAGATATAAAACCGTTTTTATGG
>JAULJZ010021241.1:0-15709 GCA_032270985.1 Heliamphora pulchella
CGGCAATCAATAAAAACATATTTATCTTGTCAATTGTCCCCCAATATTTATCAAACTTAATCTTCATTTTCTTAGCCGTAGCACTTAAAGAAGAATCCAAACTCTTTGACCATTCAGAGAAGAAATTTTCAATGCCACAAACTTTAGTAAAGAATAAACTAGAAGTGACATATGAAGAACCAGATAAGCGAACAGTTGTATCATAAAATTTTTTCAAAAACTGTGCAAAAATCCGAGCCTCATCCCAATCACTAGCAGTAGGCAGATAATCATTAACTTCTAAAGCAAAATGAGGATCTTCCTCTTCTAGCCTCTCAAACGCTTTTTGAAATTTTATAGCAACATCTAGCATGTGATATGTTGAGTTCCACCTGGTTTGAACATCTAGGTACAAAAGACGTTTACATGTTATCCTTTCTTTCTCAACACAAGTTTTGAAGCGTTGTTCTCTTTGGGGGGAACTCCTAACACACTTTACTGCATCACGAATTCGAGTTACTGAAATTTTAATTTCACCTAACCCATCTCTGACAATTAAATTGATAATCTGATCACAATACCTCATGTGAAAAAATTTTTCACCCAAAATAAAAGTGTCACTCTTTTTAGAAAATTTTCTCTTCAAATACCCGATGGCTACATTATTTGCACTTGCATTGTCCACCGTAAGTGTGCATAATTTTTCTATACCCCATTCAACCAAACATGCCTCAACTGCTCGACCAATAGCCTCACCTTTGTGACTAGAAATTACACAAAAGTTTAAAATTCTTTTATGTAATATCCAATCTTTGTCAATAAAATGAGCAGTTAAGCACATGTAAGAACAATTCTGTAGTGAGTTCCATAAATCCGTAGTGAGGCAAAGTCTTTGATTTGATTTCACAAACAAGTTTCTCATTTTTTTTCTCACTCGTATAAAGTGCCACACAATCCCTTGCAATCGTGTTGCGTGATATTCTTTTGAAATTCGGTTGCATCACGGAACAAAATGAGCAAAAACCTTCACATTCTACAAACTTGAATGGTAACTCATCAATAATTACCATCTTAGCAAGTGCATCTCTACATGTGGTTTGATCAAATTTCCAAAGACCAATACTACTTTCACCTTCTGTAATTGATTGAAATGATGTCAAAGTTCTTTGTTTTTTCATCTCTTAATTGTAAGGATTTCTGTTACACTTTGTAATATGTTTCCTCAAAGTGCTAGTTCCATTCGCACTAACCCATGCATACGTGGTGTTACAGTAATTACATTTTGCACTATCAGCCTTTTTACTCCCTTCCTTAAAAATTTTGGTGAAGTGATCCCAAATATCAGAAGATTGCCTAGCCTTGACTTTAGTAGAACATACCTTTGTAGCATAGGGCTCTTGGGATTGAGAGGGGTCACTAGAATTATCAATCTGTCGACTCTCTCCAGTACTTGAAATCTATAAGAACATACAATAAAAATTAAAAACACACGCACAAAAAAAAACAGTAGAAGAAAAACTGGGTAAACAACAGAAGAAAAAAAAACTAAAGCAAATGAGATTTTGAGAATACAATCCATGTGTTCACAACAGAAGAAAAACTGGGTAAGCAACAGAAAAAAAAAAAACTGAAGCAAAGAAATAAAAAATCCCTGTGTTCGCGAAACTAAAGAAAAATAAAAAATTCCTGTGTTCGCGAGAAAAAGATCCTTGTGTTCGCGAGAAAAAAATAAAAAGTCCTTGTAAAGCGAAAAAAATCCTTGTGAAGCGAAATTGGAAAAAATCCTTGTGAAGCGAAACTGAAGAAAAATAAAAAAAACCCTATGTTCGCGAGAAAAAAAATCCTTGCGTTCGCAAAGAAAAACTGAAGCAACAGAAGAAAAATTGAAACAAAACTAAAGATAAAAAAATCTCTGTGCTCGCGAAGTGAAACTGAAGAAAAATAAAAAAAAATCCATGTGTTCGCGATGAAAAACTGAAGAAAAAGAAAAAAAACTCTGTGATTCGCGAAGAAAAACTGAAGAAAAAGAAAAAAATTATGTGTTAATTCAAAAATTAAACTTACATTTACTGAAGTCATGGTAGCTAGCGTTCTGTTTAGTGTTAATTCGCGTAAATCGTTGATGTCGCCTCAATCGGCAATCGTTGATGTCGTCGCCATCAACGGTTGGGTGTCTAGCGAGCCTTCTGGTTCTGGGTAGAGTAAATGGGTGTAAGGGTTAATGGGTATTAGGGTTTGCTTTCAATGCTTTGTGGCGCTGGAGGCTGTTGAAGCCTGAAATGAATAATAGCAACTGAAAAGGCATAAAGAAGCTGAGTCGTTGATGTTGAACGAATGGCTATTGATTGCATGCGTAAAGTGTGATACGTGGAGTTTAAGTGCGGCTGAACTTAAGTGATATACTGATATTTAATTATTTAAATTATATAAATATAATATATAATATATATACGTATATATTAAATTAAATATTACGATCCGACTCAATTTCGGATCAGAACCGTGAACTAAAATTCGTGAACCGAACCGTAACCTACGGTTTACATATTTTTAGAACCGGAACCAAACCAATTCAAAATAAACGGATTCGTTCGGTTTGGACCGGTTCTTCGATTTATTTGATTTTTTAATTTTTTGGACACCACTACTCGGGATTGTACATTTTGCGGTTTAATGGATTATTTTTCGCACCTGTGGACGTAGACAAGTTGTATCAAACTACGTAATCCTTGCCTTATTTTTTTTCTCTGGTAGACAATAATTTTTTTTTATTCGGAGATTGGTATTCAAATCCTAACAAGAATACACAAAATGACAATAAAAAAATATAAAGGGCAAAAATAGTATAAATAAATATGAACCTCACATGAAGAGTCAAAATGCATCTCTTAAAATAGTCCTAAGATATTAAGTCCGCGAGGTAAGAAATGAAGGGGAAAAAAAAACTTTCAATTAAAGATTTAAAAAATTAAGTTTTAACGCGCAAGATCCATCAACAAAAATTTTAACGCGTAAGATTCAATTACGCAATTTATCTCAAAAATACCCTCCAAATAGATATAACAATGGAGGGTAGCATTTTATGCTAGAAAACACCACCACCTCGTCCTTCCCTTCCCAGTCGTCGGCGAAGTGGCAACGGGCGACGCCGTCCATGATCCCAATGTACCAGGTTTTGCGTAGGGATTTGGATACAGAAAATAACCGAGGATTACAGTTCGTCTCCAACTCTACTGCTGATCCCGGCGTGTTTAATGTAGAGTTAAATTCTGATATAAATCCATCATTATCATTAATAATAGATTATTCATATATATGTATATATATAATAGTCCCTCACGAGCGAGCAGTGGTGTGATTGGATCGATATTGAACGGATCCCTCTCTTCAGTCTTTGTCCTCTCTCTAAAATTTGGATGCTGCGTATCTAATGCTAGAGAGAGAAAGAGATTGAGGAAGAAGAAGAAGAAGAAGAAGAAGAAGAAGAAGAAGAGAAGTCGGAGCTCAGAGAACGATTTAAGAATTTAACCCGTCTAACAGATAATTTATCTGTTTGAGCAAATTTATCTCTTTGGATTTTTCTCAAACAAATAAATTTATCTGTTTAAGAAAAAAATTTATCTATTTGAACAAATTTATCTGTTTATTGATTTTTTTCAAATAATAAATTTCTCTGTTTGAGGAGCAAATTTATCTGTTTGAGCATTTTCCTCAAACAGATAAATTTATCTGTAGGTAGTTTTTATGAAAATTTTTTACATATAGCGTGTTTATATTTATTTAGTATTTGAATATATTTTTATAATTGAATCCGTTTATTACATAGATCTCATCGAGTTTTTTATTTGTAAAAAAAATTAGATTGATTTGATACATGTAGTTAAGTGATTAAATAACATTTGATTAAATTTTTTTTTTAAATTATAATTTTTATTTATATTATTTATAAAAGAACATTATGTGAACACTTAGTTACAGATATCGGGTCAACCTAAAATTTTATATAAATAATAAATTTATTGAATTTTACGTAGTAAACGGATCCAATCATAAAAAAAATATTTGTAAATTTAATAAAAAATATGCACAAAATTTAACTCTTTCAGATAAACTTATTAAAAATGTGAAAGCATATCATACTATACTTACCAGTACGACGATTAATGCCTTAGTTTTGCTACTGGGTCTGTAGTAATTTATCCTCAGATAGATAAAATTATCTCTTTGAGCATTTTTCTTTTTCCTCAAACAGATGAGCATTTTTGTCAAACAGATAAATTTATCTATTTGAAGATAATTTATTTGTTTGAGCATTTTTTTCAAACAAATAAATTTATCTGTTTGAACATTTTATCTGTTTGAGTATTTTTCTTTTTTCTCAAACAGATAAATTTATCTGTTTGAGAATAATTTATCTGTTTGAGCATTTTCTTCAAACAGATAATTTTATCTGTATTCATACATGTTTTGAAAATGTACAGATAAATTTATCTGTTTAAGGGTATTTTTATCTCAAAAGGACCTTCCGCATTAAAATTTTTATGCGGATGGACCTTACTCATTAAATAATTTTATGGTGGATGAAAAACAGTAAGCGGCCTATAAATTGGATTATTCACTAATTTTTCAAAAAAAAAAAGAAGGAACAAAATGCCCTAATTTTTTATAAGGTATTTATATATTTTTTATATATAGGTATTTATATATTTATATATTTTTTATGCGAGCTCAACAAGCATTATCGAGTCAAGTCGAGTTATTAAACGAGTTGTTCATGAACTTATACGAGCCGAGCCGAGTTTATATGAGCTTAGCTCGTTTAATAAACGAGCTTAAATTTGTGTTCATGAATGTTTCGTTTACTATATGAACCAAACTCAAACGAGTTTTTATCAAATCGAGTTCAAGTTGTTCATGAACAGCTTGGTTCATTTGCACCCCTGCTCGTGCTTGACCCCTCAACTAGTGCGTTTTTTTATTTAAAAAAATTGAAGAGATTTATGTGCTCTATTCGAGGTGTGAAAATAATTTCTTACAAATGCAAGGTATGACTGCGTAATACAGACAACGAGTATCTATCGTGATCTATCTCCTTTTCAGATGTCACATACACGAGAGTTTCGTGCACCGAGCTATTCTTTTCACTTTTTGAGCCTTGTGCTTGAGTCTTCAGCTATAGCGTTTTTTTCATAAAAAGAAAATTACGAAGAGCTCCACGCAGGCCTTTTCAAAAAAGTTCTATAAACGCGAGCAAATTACGCTTCTTTGTAAAGATGTGTGCACGATCGTGTTCACCAATACAGAAGCACCGTATGCTAAATAACATTTATTTGCATATTTGTTGAGATCCTCCACTTGTTTAGTTCCCTGGGCAGGAAAAATGGCTATGGCCTTGTTTGGCAACTGGTTTAGTTCCATGGGATTTCTAAGTTTTTTTAAGGCTGTGGCCTCGTTTGGCAATTGATTTTAAGTTGGGTTTTTATTTATTCTTTTGTTTAAAGTTAAAAAAAAAAGTTAAAAAGTATCGTTTAACAATCTAAAGACTTTTAGTCTTTGAGTCTTTTTGTTTTTTTATGTAAATTATTTTTATATATATTTTTTAGAAATATCATAATTTTTAGGAAAATTTAAAAATTAGTTCTTTTTTTAGACCTCATAAAAGATTTAGTACCACAATTTTTATTTTAAGAGATTTAGTCCTATTAAATTTGAAAAAATTATATTATGTCTAATTTATTCCTATTTAAGAGTTAATCTTTTCCGTTTTGGACAAGCGAAAAAATTTAAGTGATACATTTATTAAAGTATCATAACTGTTGAAATGAAAAACGATATATTTTCATTTAACTAATGTCTTAATTTTACAAACTGATAAATGTATCACTTATCACATGTGACTAAAACTGTGAAAAAAAATTACTACGGAACTAATACTCTATTATCAGTTGATAATATGATTTATACTAAAGTTAGTCTAACTTTTATTATACACATCTTTATTTAACAAAAATTATATTTTTAAAATCTATTGGTTAAAATCTATCAAATAAGATTTACATTGAATATAAAATTATTTAAAAATAAATTTTAAAAAATTATAACTTTAAGTCAACTTTGTCTTTAGGCTTAAAGTCACTTTAAGCTAAGTTTTTTGGCTTATTGCTTTTTGTCTCAAAGTGATTTATACGGTTCACTAAATAAATTTTTTACTTATTTGGCTTAAAACTATTTTAAGCAAAGAATCTGGCTAAAAATTAAGTTGTCAAACGAGACCTGTGATTGAATCATAAATTTGTGAAAGAAAATCATGGAGGAAATAAACTAAAATCAGTTTAGTTTATTCATTTCATTACCTTTGTTTTTTGTTTTTTACCTTTTCTTTTTCTTTTGTAAATCTCTCCACATATATATGATCCAAACAGTCTTGAGGATCATTTATCTTTAATATTTTTATGAAGGTGCTACAGATAGGAATGGAGATGGCATTCATGAAAATCATTGGGGATACAATTTACCCAAAAAAAAAAAAAATGAAGTACTGATTCAATTAGTTGTGAATTTTAAAATCTAGAGGGAAACAAAAAACTGACTTTTTCACGCTAGACACAAACAATAGATCATAAAATGGTATTTTGCGCTCAATAACAAATAGAGCAAAAATGGCAAACGATTATATAAAATAAATAATTTTATATTTATGAATACATATATAAGTTTTATTTTGAAAAAGTATATAAATTAAAACATTAAAATATATATATTTTTCTATAATTTTTCATTTCTATTTCTTACTTTCATATTTTTAATTGTAAAAATTAATCAACTATTATTTTTTATATCACATTATTTATAACTCTTATTAGTATTACCTTTTTAAAGTTTATAAACTACTACCGATAGATTCTTATCCCGCATTTCTCTAACATTTTCCTATTTGTCCATGTCCCCCATCAAATAAAAGATGAAAATTGAACACCCATCCTACCGTGCAGTATCGTTATTCCTAACCAAAAGGCCCCAAGCAAATGAGCAAATATTAAATGCTCTTGGAATAAGTCCAGTTCGTGTTCCAACTTTATAATTATTGGCATGTTTGTATTTAGTAAAATCTATTACTTTATAATTTTATCCAACATGTAAAAATGTATTATTCAGTCATTTAAATAAAACATTACTTCAAGAGCATTAAATAATTATTCCATGCAAATCAAAATGCCGCGCTTCTTTGGGGATGAACGGATTGTCCACCTTACTATTGAACTCATCAAGAAAATTACCTGTATAAAAAAACAAGGCGATAATACATAGGTAGTCATATTATCAGATTACCTCAATTCTAAATATTAAAGAACTACTTTCAAAATCATGCTAGTTCTTTTTTTTAGAATCAATGTCATCCAATTAGATAGATACTGATTAACGATCAACTTAATTTTTAAATAAATGATTTTATTAGCAAAACATACCACATGAATAGTTAAAATACCGAAGTAGGCCCAACGGAGACCCACAACCTGCCCAATTGGACAGTGCCGTCCCTAAGCCAAATCGAATAAATAAGGTGCTACACAGAACAATATATTTGTGAGTCGTATCCTGAATAAATCTTATCGATACACATGACGGTGATTTTATAGGAAATAATTATGGGTCCCTAGTATTGCCTTTAAAACAAAAACACCAAACTAATGTTGATGACTGTATAGGAGAATCATACCAAATACTAATAATGAAAGGAAAAATAACAAGGAAAAACCAACAGAATACAGAAAATGCATGGGATAAAATGCAAGGAAGAAGTACCAACAAAAGAAAGGAGGGAAGAGACTGACACACTTTGCACCACAAATGTTTACACTTTGTAAGGTTACAGACTTCAGTCACTTCACCATTAGTAATTTATGAAAATCCCCAATTGTGTTCCTATATGACACACACACACACACCAAAAAAAAAAAAAACAAACAATTTACCAATGCTAAGGTAAACTTTCATATAGATCCAATCTCAAACTTCATATGGATCCAATCTATTAGCTCCCTGCCTCTCCTTTTTCACTCTCGGTTATCTGACAAGACGCTTTTTAACAAGACGCTTTTTATCATTTTATGCAGCCGTAGGGACTTCATTGAAACAATGAAGGTGTCGCCGCATCTGTACAGAGGCAAAGTGCAATGCAATTCAAATGAAATAAAGTCGGAGTATATATATATATATATATATATATATATATATATATATGAGAGAGAGAGAGAGAGGAATGTGAGCCCCGTTTGGGCGAGACTTCTTTTTTTTTTTGTTTATTTTTATATTTTTAAAATTATTTTAAAGATATTTGGCAATAATTTTATACTTTTCTAAATATTCTTGATGAGAAGAACCGGAAAACAATTGATCAAAAAACAAAAAGGTACCCTAAATGAAAAAGTAAACAAAAAAAATCTAAATTCATATTGGTTGGTTTACTTTGACTTATTTTTGTTTTTTTTTTAACTTTATTTATGTTTTGACCAAAAAAAAAATTATTTTTTTCGCTTGTCTACATTGAAAAGAGAAATCTAAAAATATAATAATTTGCTAAATAATAAAAAATTCACTGAATAAAAAAAAGTAAAATAGAATGAACAAAACTATTATCCCAGACGAGGCTATAAGGTAAGGAATTAATTAACTTTTACCATTTTCTGTCACATAAATTGTAGGGTTGTTATATTTGTTCTTCGTATAGAGCAAAGTCTGTCGAATCCCTTTCGGATAAATGTAAAGCCAATCTGAGCCAGCCTGCAAAATCAGTCACTTAAAATTACAATATAGCCCTTGTTTGGCATTTTAAAAAGCTATTTTTTACACACAAAAAATTAATAATAATAATAACTTTTTAGTTATAATAATTTCAATTAAAAAAAATCAACTATCTTCATAAAAACAAAATAAAAACAAAAAAATCATGTTAATATCTCAAACACTATACAAAATTAAAGGCATATATTAGACATTTAAATAAAAATTGTAATAAACAAAAAAAAATACTATACAAAATTATCCCACACAATTTAATTTTAATACTAGGGTGACAATTAAAAAAAAAAGAGAGAGACTTTAAAATTCAAAATATATGATTTCGATATTTTTATCGAGTCATATTTATCAAAATTCCTCCAATAAAAATAGAACTTCTTATTTAGTTATTTAAATGAATAGTGTTTTCCTAATCTCATTAATCCCCTACGAATGCTGTGGCATAATCGTCAAAATTTCATGTAGTTTGGTCATTTCAATATTGTAATTTTCTATTTTCTCATTATCATTTTGTCAATTATTTTTCCAATTTAAGCTACCATATAATTACTCATTAGTGAAGGAGCAAGTTAGTTCAAACTAGGTCACCTTGTAATTATATTGTGACTCTAAATTATATTATATTGTAATTTTTAAAAATTATAATATAATTTTCTCTTTTGCTAACTACCAAAAAACGCATTAGCGATGATCCTGTTGAAAATTAAAATTAAAATACATAATTAAAATTCATAATAATCGTGGTTTTTGAAATTATTACGACTTATATTTAAGTTTCTTAATACGCAACTTAATTATCAAATAAATAAGAGATGACATAATTGGTTTTTAAATCAAAGGCTTAAAATAGTTTTAAGTTAAAAGAAAAAATATATTTTTTTATATGACTGTGTATAATAAAAGTTAATATATTTTTTAAAAAATATTTTAAAAAATTATGTAAAAAACAAAAAAGCTAAAAACCTCTAAATTGAAAAATAAAACTTTTTAACTTTTTAAACTTAAAAAAAAAAAATCAGCATAAAGCTGGTTACCAAATGAGACCAAAAGCTTTAAGTCTTATGGAATTCCTGTTAAGCATTGAGTACTAAATATCCTTGTTCTATTTAATTAAAAACTAGTAATGACATATCCCTACAAAATTTGGAATAGGGGACTATGTTGTGCATTTAATAGTTTGGTTTTTTAATATATATTAATGATCGGATCTATTCATTATTTAGAGCACATTAAGTTTGTGGTTATGGCTGGGGACCCCCGTATACTATACTAATATGTGTAGGTCCCTGCAATTCGAGTGAGATTGTCATGGTGCAAAAGCAGATATGGTCTGGTATTCTCTTATTCCCTGTATTGGTTATGTTCTTTATTTCTTGTCTAGCAGAAACTAATCGAGTTCCGTTTGATCTTCCAGAAGCGGAAGCTGAATCAGTTGCAGGCTATAATGTAGAATAGGCGCGGGATGCGATCCTTAACTTAATAGTTCACTGTTGGCAGAAGCCAATGTCCCGGGGTCTCGGGAACTCATTCTGACTGAAACAAGGGGCGGGTCTTTACCAACTTCAAAATATTCGATAAATATATGAAAAAAATCAAATTGATCCAATATTGATAATTATGTGAGCGAATAATATTTATGTACAAATAAAAAACTAATAATAATTTTGAGAACAAAGTGGTTAAATTATTGTCATTGATCACATAATTACAGCTATTGGATCAACTTGATTTTTTACATGAACAACAAACATGGCAAACTCTACATACAAAACAAATTAAATTATAAAAATATATTTGAAAACCCAACGTTTAAATTCACCTAAAAAATTACTTACAATTCAAAATAAATTATCTAAATTATTTGTTATTAGTCCTATTTAAAAGACTTGTATAATCTGGAAATAATTACTTATCGGTTCTATTGAAATACTTTTATAATGATTGGTCCCAATACTAAAAGTTTTAAAGATAGTATCCTATTTTTAAATTTTTAAATTAATTATGACTGATTTGTCATTTTTTTATAGATAGAGTCTCTTTTAATATATTTTTTTGCTCTTGTAAATTTAAAAGTTTATAAACATTAATATATAAACTCATTTTTTAATAAAATAAATATTTTAAAACTTATTCGTCGAGTCTTATCAAACAAGACCAATATTAAGTATAAAATTATGCAAAAATAATAAAATATAAAATTTTGATAAATATCTTATTTCTTTTGAAATAAAAAAATATAAATTTAAAAAAGTAAGAATTTCTTTAATTTCTTCTATTTTTCTCAACTTTAAAACTATTTCTCATTTGCAATTTAAATTTCTCAACTCTAAAATTAATTTTCAAATTTCAAAACTAAAACATTTCATAGTTTTAAAACTAAAATTTTAACTTTTAAATAAAAAAAATTCTCAAGAAATACAATTATTTCTATTTATAAAATAATAACAATTATTTTCATTTTCTTCCAGAATAACCAATCGTGATTATGAGCTAAACGATTATTACTAACTCTTTTTTAATAGAATTATGGTTATATTATGTAGATTAAAAATATAATAGGACCTGAATTTAAAAAAGCATTAATTTTTTTTATAATTTTTAGATATTGGACTTTTCTAAAAAAAAACATTATTTTAGGAATAATTAGCATTTCTGATTAAAAATAGCATAAAGTCTAAGAATCCGTACCTTTGGCCCAATGTCATCCCCATCTGAGTTATTCTCTGATTCACACAAATCAGAAGGGGAAGAGTTACAAATGATCATTACAAATTTACTTAATTATTAAGTTGAAAAATAGAGAGATTAATTAACAAACTATATGTCCCTGTTTGGATACATTTTAGAAATTTTACTTATTTTTATTTTTTTAGAACTTTTTCATATTT
Organism: Heliamphora pulchella; assembly: GCA_032270985.1. NCBI lineage: Eukaryota > Viridiplantae > Streptophyta > Magnoliopsida > Ericales > Sarraceniaceae > Heliamphora > Heliamphora pulchella. The sequence continues at coordinate 11,667 of JAULJZ010021241.1, forward strand.
TAATCACTTTTTTTTACTGGCTCGTCTTAATGTGAAGGGTCAAAAAATATAATAATTTGACTAAATAATTAAAAAAATTCACTAAGTACAAAATATGCAAAATAAAACAAGTAAATAAGCAATTATCCCAAATAGGGCCATATAATTGCGTATTTATTTATTTTTTCTTATTTTGTTTTTAGTGAACTTCTTTCATCGTTAATTAGTTAAACTATGATACTTCTCGTCTCAAAAGTAAATTTTTTTTATCAAAATATAAAAAAAATTAGAAAAGACAAAAAATAAGCCACTAAACCAAATTTAATGTTACTTATTTTCGTCTTTAATGAGTTTTTTTTATTTTTTCATTAAACTTTTTTACTTTTTCGATTCAACTTATTGAGATGATTCAAAAATTAAAGTACAAAAAATAATTAGTCAAAGGATGAAAAAAATTCATTAAAAAAAATTTTAAAAAAATCTCTACGATTTAGCCCAAACAGCGTTTACATTAGTAATTGGATTAGTATTTAACTTACTACTGGTTGCAACACAAGGATCATTGAAGTAATTAGGATTGCCGTGGCATGGAATATCATGAGCATAACTTGCAGTGTAGTAATTCAATCCGATGAAGTCATAAGAGCCTTGTACAAGCATGGAATCGTTCGGCGAGAATTCCGGCAGCCGATTTCCGACGTGCGACACCATTTCCTGTGGATACTTCCCACTGGTTAGAGGCTCCATGAACCTAGATTAATTGTAAACAAAATATATAAAACAAACAAAAAAGTAAAATAAAGAATGAAGGATTAAAATATATTTCAAATTTTCACCGTTTTTTATTTATTTTGACCTCCGTAGTACAAATTACAATGGTGGTAGTTTGTATTGTTGAAACTAGTAGTTTATAGATTGTAACTTGTAACAAAAATTGTGAGTGTTTAGTAAAAATTTTAGCTTGTTGCCGAAATAAAAAAAAATAATTATAAATTATAGTACAAGTTGTGAGTGTTTTAAAAAATTTATAATTTATAACTAAAATTAATAATAAAAAATTAAAAATTATTAACAATAACTTTTCTAAACACCCACATTATATATTTGCATCGATAGTTTTACATTTGTGTTTAATAAAGACAATTAATAATTGAATGTTTCTTGTGCTACCATCCACATGCAGTGTAATTTGCCCTAAAAAGTAACAAAGTTGAAACAAATTTATAGTAAAAGCAAAAAAAAGTACATTCTCTGTAAAAGGTTATTAGCCATTATTTTAATATCTTAAGGTGTTCGAGTTAGCTTATACATACATTGACTATTCTTATAGGACCAATTTTACCGTCTACTAGCGAGGGTTTAATGAAAATTAACAAAATTTCAAATGGACTATCTCCAAAGCCTTTTAGGGTGTATAATGTTTGGTTCTCCTATTCAAATTTCAATCCAACCGTTAAACATCTCTAGAATAAATAGGGCAGCCAAGGTTATGGGGTTATGTCTTGATGAAAAAACTTTAACATATCAAAAATGGGCTAAAACAGTGGAAAGCAGAAGTACTAAGTAACACAGGAAATAGAATTAGAACTCTATCCTCTGAAATTGAAAGCCTGGAGAAGAAGGCAGAAGCTAGGGAGCTTAGTGTTGAGGAGAGCTCATAGTTAAAGGTACTAAGAGGGAAGTTTTGGGAGGAACATATAAGGGAGGAAAATGAATAAAGACAAAAATCAAGGGCCACCTAGGAAAAATTAGGAGATCAAAACACAATTTTCTTTCATAGAGTGGCAAAGGGGAGAGAGAGGAGAAACCAGATTGACCAGATCAATAGGGATAGGAGAGCTTTGGACCATCCTCAAGAGGTGAAAGGAGTCGTGGCTAACCATTTCAGAGAGCTCTTTCAAGAATCAACCAAGTCAAGGCCTATCATCAGTGGCCCCTTTACTAGAATACTATCACAGACCCAAAGAGAGAGCCTTACCAACGCTTTCTCAGAAGAACAGGTTTGTGCTGCAATTGTAGGATGCAATGGAAACAAAGCACCAGGCCTAAATGGTTTCAACTTTAGTTTTATTCAGAGGTTCTGGACATTGATGGAGCCTAATATCATGAGGTTCTTGGGTGACTTTCAGAAAAATGGTAAACTAGTTAGAGGGCTCAATAGCTCTTTCATTGCTCTGATACCAAAGATCTCTAGTCCTCAAAGCCTATTCGATTTTCAACCTATCAGTCTAGTGGGGGCAGCATATAAAATCCTGTCTAAGGCCTTTGCCAACATAATCAAATTGGTTATGTCTTCTAGGGTGGGGGAGGAACAATTAGCATTCATTAAAGGAAGGCCAATTCTTGATAGAGTCATAATAGCAAATGAAATCATTGACATGTGGAGGAGAAAGAAGCAGCCAGGCTTTATTCTGAAATTAGACTTCAACAAAGCGTACGGTTCAATCAACTGGAATTACATTCTCCTTATGATGTCGCATCTTGGTTTTGGTACCAAATGGGTGAATTTGATGAAAGAGTGTATCACAACCCCATCCTTATCTGTCCTTGTGAATTGGGCAATCACAGAGTGTTTTGGTATGGAGAGACGGTTGAGGCAAGGGGATCCTCTATCATCTTTTCTTTTTAATTTAATAGCAGAGGGCCTTAACATCCTAGTCTCAAGAGCCAAGAACATGGGCCTAATTAGAGGGTTAAAGGTGGGGGATGGGAATCTGACCATCACTCATCTATAATTTGCAAATGATACCATCTTTTTATGTAATAATGACATGGAGGAGATAAGAAAATATAAAGAGAATTCTAAGGTGTTTTGAGCTTATCTCAGGTTTGAAAGTGAACTATCAGAAGAGTGCTTTGTGTAAAGTGGACCTATCAACCAATGAAGTGACCGTGTGTGCAGATATGTTGTGTTGCAAAGCAGGTGAGCTCCAAATGCAGTACTTGGGCCTCCCTTTGGGAGTTGGGATGAGAAGGGGTAAAACATGGGAGCTTATTGTGAATAAGTTCAAAATTAAACTCAATTGCTGGAGCAGGAAACATCTCTCTATGGCCAGGCAAATTGTCCTTGTCAAATCATTCCTAGCCAATATCCCCTCTTACTACCTCTTTTTATGCAAACTTCCAGATCAGACTAAGGTTGAGCTGAAAAAGATCCAACAAAAATTCCTATGGGGGGAAGAAGAATAGAGAAGAAAGTTGCATCTACTGTCTTAGGAGAAGATAACCACCAGCATGGAGAAGGGGGGCCTGGGGGTAAAGAATTTGAAATGTACAAACCTGGAACTGTTAGCTAAATTGTGGTAGAGATACACCCAGAAAAAGAATGCTCTCTAGAGGATTTTCATTCAGCAATTATATGGCCACATAGTGGGTGATTGGCTTCCTGAGGAGAGGGCTAGGAACAAGACTGGTAAGCTATGGAGGGACATCATCACAGTAGGTAAGACTGAAACTAGAGTGAGAAGCATTTTGTAAAAGAATCTAAGTTTGCAGATGAGTAGTGGGGAGAATGTCAATTTTTGGCAGGATGCCTTGATGGGGCCAAAGCCCCTTGTTGAGACTCACCATAGGTTTTTTATCCTAGCAAGGGCTCAACAGTTAAGGGTAGCTGAGTTCTTTAGAACTTGTGTGGACCTAGGGGTTGAGTACTTTACTAGACGGCCTCTTTTCCCATGGGAAGCAAGTAATTGGGCAAATCTTCTGGTTAGCCTCAGATTACACATAATTGAGGAAAGTAAGATTGATTGCTACATATGGAAGGGGGAGACACACTCAACCTTCACAGTGCAATCCTTGCGTAACCTCATGGATAAGGCAAGCGAAAGGAAGTGGGGGAGCATCAGAAAAATTTGAAAGATAAAAGGGCCACCAAAATGTTTGTTGTTCAGTTGGATGGCGATACAAAATAAAGTTGCCACTAAAAAAATTCTAACAAGGAGTCTGGTCCTTAAACCGTGTGTAAATCTTAGCTGTGCTTTTGGCAACATGGAGGTAGAATCAATTAACCACCTATTTGTACAATGCCAAGTAGCATGGAAGGTGTGGTTGGCTTTGATGCATTG
>JAULJZ010021252.1:0-15706 GCA_032270985.1 Heliamphora pulchella
TAATTATTTCAGAATTAAGAGGATAAACACTATTCATAATAACATTGGGGTGTGAATTAATTTATATAGTCAGTAGTCAGTACAAAATTAATTACCCCAAATGCTCTGTTCAATACACACAAAGTGTACTGGCACAGAGAGTCGGAACAATAGATGACGCTATTATCTATTTTCCGTAACCAAGACAGGCCTACTAATACTCTGTACCACAGTCGTACCGATGGTACGTCTATTTCCATCTAAACTGTGAACATAAAACTTATATTCTGCAAGAACTTAAAATCTAATTTTCTATGTGTAAGGCATACTGTACACACCAGATTAAATACTATACAGAATATCGGATATTCATGCATAACAAAAAATTTATATACGTACATTGCTCATAAGGATTCTCATAAAATGAAAAACTAATTTTATTAAAATAAAATTAAATATTAAAAACATGGTTTTTAGTATACTAACCCTAATATCGACTGTCTGCCCGCTTGTACTGAGGCGCCCCCTTCTGCAAATCTAGATGACTGGCGTCCTTGGGCAGATAGAGTTACAAGTGCTCCAGCTGTACTCCGCATACTCCCTCATTTGGGGCAATTCCTACGGATGTGTCCTGATTGGCCGCACTCAAAACACACTACTGGTTCCCTCCCCTGCACTTGGGACTGTAACTGTACCTTTACAGGTGTTGGACTTCGGCATTTTGTTGTACGATGCCCTGCCCATCTACATCTATGACAGATAAGCTCTCTCTGCTTCGACCGTCCCGTTGAGGCTACGGGAGACGTGGGTGCCAAAAGCTACGGCTGATATGACCCCACTGGATAAGAACTCGGACCAGATGTTCATCGACGCTTATCCTTGCGTCCCTGGGACTGTACAAGTCCCCCGTCCTGCTGACTCGTACTGTCCCTGTCCCTGTCCATACGGGTCTCGTTTAAAGCATCTTCCACCTTTATAGTGGTCTCCACCAGCTCTGTAAAGTCCTGCTTCCTAAATGCCACCACTCTATCTCAGATAGCGGGCCTCAAACCCCTCTCGAACCTCTTCGCCCGAAATTCGTCAGTAGGCACAATCTCTTGTGCGAACTGGGATAAGCTAGTAAACTCTGCCTCATACTGGACTATTGTCATATTCCCCTGAGTAAGAAATAGGATGTCCTCTCTGTAACGTTCTCTCGAAGTCGTAGGAAAGTATTTCTCCAGAAATACTTTGTAAACGCCTCCCAAGTGCCTCCTACAGTAGTCCTGGCAAACTTCCACCACATATGAACACTCCACCTTAGCTGGAAAGAAGCAAAAGTAACCCTCAAATCATCTTCCTCGATCGGAAGCGTGTCTGAAATCCTGGCGATCAGCTCCAGCCATTCAGTGGCTACCGTGGGGTTGAGATTCCCAAAAAAGGTAGGAGGGTCCAGACAGTAGAACTCGCGCATTGCGACCGTCGCCCTCGGTTTGGGTACACTCTCTTTTCCCCTAGAGGCCTCAGCTAGTTGCCGGATGGAGCCTACCATCTAACGCAACAGATCTACTCCATCAACTGGTTCTTGGGGTGCATTAGCATCCCCAACATTTGGGACTGGAACATCCCTTTGGCCAGAACCACGGCCACGGCCTCGACCACGGCCTCGTCCTCCCCGCGTGGATATAATTTTATACGAAAGCAACATAACAGGATAAGCATCCATACAACATGTTATTACTAACGTAAAAGACATAACTCACATAAGCATGCTAACACATAGTCACTTAAGATCATGTCAACACATCTCATATATTGAGGAGAACCAAGAAGAATGACGCGTCACTTTGGATAACCTACTTAGATTCCTTGCTAGAAATGACGTCCGCGAAACGCGTCTCTAACTTGGCTCCCAAATTTGTTAATCCAAATGCCCAAAGGTAAGACTAATCAATCCTAAGGTCCAACCTCCATACCCACGTATACACAACCGTCGTGCTCAACAAGCTATCATGCTTATATTAGAAAATACTTTAACACATGCAATCAAGCACACACACATCCTCACAAGGTGAAGTACCCTTTTTTCCATGGCTCTTAGGTATTCGAACACATAGCTCTAATACCTAGTTGTCATACCCCAAACACCAGGGTCAAGTGAAAGCCCACCCAAAACACCGTTTAAAAAAATAAAATTTGCAGTTGAAAAACCATCAACTCAAAAATATACAACACTTGGATAAAAGATCCCAAAGCTAGCTCTCATAAACAGTAAACATGCGGTTCCATACATGAATAAATATATCGCCTCAAGGCGTATAAAACTCGCCTTTAGGAACAGGCATCGCATGTTTGACTACATGTCTCAAAAATAAGGAAAAACTACAGCAAATCTTCCGTTACCACGGGCATCTAGGTCAACTCCACATGTTTACCTGAAAATGATTTTACAACAAAATCTCACACCGTGAGCCGGAGCCCAATAGAAAAAGACTATAAAACTGTAAAGCAGGTTATGCAATCATAAGCATATGGACTTAACCAGAGGAGCTAAAAAGGTTTTCCTCACAAAAATCACTAGTTTTTTATCCTTAAAACTATGCATATCATCAGCACAGATATCATGCCATAGTTAAGGGAAATCAGTAATCAAAACTTGAATTTTTGCTCGGATCACATAACCGAGAACAAAATGTTATTTTTTCACTCGGAACACACAACTGAGGAAAATAAAACGATAAGCAGCACTAAAATAGTATGCTCCACTTGGGCCACATCGCCAAGGAGAATAAGGGAAAATGAATCTTATGTAGCGACTCTACCACATGCAGACAAATGTAATAACCATAGACTTCCGCTTATTACTCTAAAACCGCTCAGGGTCAGCTAAGTAATGACACGTTTTATACGGAGTCACAACACGGTAACTACTTAGTTTACAGGTTCACAACCCGTGGGTACTAAGCACCCGCCACCTAGTTTACATGGATTAACCCGAAGGATCATAGGGATCTACGCTGCGCACGTTTTTGGACTTCCATCGAGGAGCAATTGCGGCCCAACTCAACACACACTGTCACAGTACATCTATAGAATCATTTCAAAACCAGCCATAGCTCAACTACGAAAACCTAAAAAAATAGTTATACATCACGTGTAAAAAGAGATCCAATCCATCAATCATGGAGATCTATAAGCATGTAAAAACATGTTTCCCACAAAATATTTTAAAAGCTGAGACTCAACCCTAAGGGTTAGCTCCAAACCTCTAAAAAGTATGTTTTTACCATTCTCACAAAACACCTCGTTTTCAAACCTCCTTTTGAAAACTACGGGTATCTTCACACCCAAATCATGTATAAAACCAAGAAAGGCATAAAAACACACGTTTTTACCCCAAAAAATAAGGTTTAACATGAAAACAACACTTGATGTATTTTCTACCAAGAAAAAACACATATAATTGCATGTAACACCTTTAACAACAGTAGGGTCTAGAATCCTATCTTGATGGGTCGAAACTCAAAGCCTTGAAAATCCAACCTTTTCGGAACAAGAATCCATTCGGATGGAAGCGAAGCCCTCATCACCGATAGCAAGAATTTGCTATCCGACCTTCAAAAACTAAGCCCGAGCCCTCCTGAAAGCTGGAGAGAAGGCAAAGAAAAGGTGTCGAGAAAGAGATAGGCTTGAAAAGATATTTTTTGGTGATTCAAAAGATATTTTGTGGACTTTATAGATTTTCGCGCCAAACCTCCACCAATCGAGCGCTCCCCCCACCGCTTGAGCAGATCCTTACCGACATACATCTCTGCCACACCACCGCTCGAGCGACACCTACCGCTCGAGCGGTCATCGCTGGGAGAAAATCGAGCGAAGCAACTAAGTCAAACCCCCGCATGCATAACACGTACAAAACCTATGCAAAACATATTGTTCTCAACAACAGGCAAGGCGGTAAACAAATATACATATATGGAAAGAAACACGTCAAACATATACATAACTCAAAAAGAGATGGGTCCGGGTCTTACAAATTTGAATTAGAATGTGATTGAGATTATGAAATATGGTTGATTTGAAAAAAATAATATAATAAAAACTATTCTAAAAGATAATCAGAATTTCTAAACTTTGAATCCACCCTAGTCAATATTTTAGTTTAATTTAGATTATATTTTTTCAATTGGCTCAATCTAATCCGGTCACGACTACAAGACTAACACGGATTATCAAGAGGATAAAGTCAAATTCAAACCTGGCATATCCTATCTAAGATTATGGTACGGATCGTCTAAGTGTTCTCGGCATAACCCGTCCTATCCAAGCATATAATATCTCACATTTTGAATAAAATCAAGAACAGATAACAGTTGCATGATCTCGTTATTACAATCATAGAAAGTAAGAACGAAACTAGATAATCAAATTAAAAGCTCGTTAATCAAACGTTAACGTCTCAAAATCATACAACAAATTGAATCTGAATAGAAAAGAAATAGAAATCTAGACTGCACTAAGATACTGACTTGGGGTTCATCATCCCATAGAAAGAAGAAGATTATCCAATCATGTTTTGGTTCGAATCCATGAAAAGATGAAGAAGAATGTAATACCAGGCCTCCGTATTTGACTCTCCGTCACTTCCTGAGCCTCCACACTTGCTCTTGATGAGTTTTCAATCTGAATTTTGAAGATTTAGAAGTGTTGGAATGAATCCCCCAGGCCTTGTATATATAGTACTAATACACGCCCCTTATTGCAGAGTTCTATTCAAATTCTAACTGTCTCGTTCTGTCCGGACACTTTTCCAATAGTAGCTTTTTCATCTGGACGCCCTTATTTTCGTCTGGACAAAATTCATTCTGGTCAATTTCTGTGCGGACTCCCATATTTTCGTGCAGTCGAAATTTTGTAAAATCGCAACTACTTTGTTATCTCGACTTCAAACGAGCATAACTCCTTTATTTGAACTCCGAATAGGGACATTCTCGTATCTAAATTGAAGCCCCAAAAGTCTAGTTTCCAATGGTTTTAGGCTCATGTCAAAATTACTTTTGTACAAAGAGTTATAACCAAAATAAGGGTGGTATGTCAATTTTTTTCACACATTTTCGCATATTTTTGGCCGAACTTGTTTTGAAACATTATTTTCTTCACCGCTAGATCTTTTTTAACCAAATTTCTTGAATTTTAAGCTATTATCACTCATGGTGCCGAGTCTTCGCGTTCCGAGATCTAATCAGAACAATGTTGTTTTGATCTTTTGGCTTTTGCGTTAGAATTATTGACAGTTGACAACTTTTGAACCATTTTAGCCCATTTTACTACCATCTTGCTTCATCTGATGCTAACATTGAAACACTACTAAAACATATTAATAAACACATAATCAAAACTTAGTAAAGCATACTTTGTAGGATTTGATCGGCATTTTTACGTACCGATCATAGGCGAACCACTCTTGACCACTTGAGTAGCTCTTATTGAGGTATATCTTGTGCTAGAGCCTTCTTTGGCAACTTGGGTTGCTTCAATTGCCCTCTTGGCTTCCTGAATCATGGATCAAGTGACTTTACCTTGGACCACATGAAGTGGCTCAACTTGCACAACTTTAGCAGCTAGAGAGGATCCTCTAGTCTTTGTGACCAATACTGCATATCGGGTTTTCGTGACTCGGGAAAGCTTGCACGTGGTCATTGCCTTAAGAAGTGGCTCGACCGGTGCTACTAGAGCTTGAATAGAAGGGAATTGAACGTCCAACCACACATGAACCTGGATCACGCGAACGACTGGTGCTACCAAAACCCGGTCACGCTAACCGCCCATGAACAACCGTTTCGGGATATCACATTCCACCAAAACCACTCGAGCCCAAACAAGTCAAAGAACGTGTTAGCCTAAGGGTTTTTTATTTTGATTTTGATAATTTTTATAAAGTCATTTTCTAAGAATAAATGGCTTTAAAATGATAATATCTTATATTTCCAAAAAGAAAGTGTAACACATTTTGAACATTTGAGTTGATACCTTTAGTTAAAAGAAATAACTAATCTCTTAAAAGGATTAAAACACTTAAGTATTCTTGAATAAGAATATTTTGTGTAGATTCTAATTAAAAATAAAGTTAAACACTTTAAAGGTAAAGTATACTTAAAGCATATCAAGAGTGTCAACACCTTTGAACAAATGGTTTGACATCCTAACAGTTTTATGAAGTCACTTTCAGGTATCAAAGTTTAGTATCGACACAAATAAGTTTTGTGTCAACACAAAAGGGCTGAAGCTCTCAGAACTCAAGATGAGTCGACACAAATTGAATTTGTGTCGTTACAAAAGTGTTTCTCACTTTTGGTATCCGGTAATTTGAGTCAACACAAATGAAAAAATGTGTCGACACAAAAGAACCGAGGCCACCTGCAGATTTTGAGTGTCGACACAAAATAGAAGATGAGTCGACACAAAAGTCCTGAGCCCAAATGTGTCAACACCGTTATGTTGGTGAGAAAGCTTGTAGAAATTATGTCGTCCCTTTAGAAGAAATGTGTTGACCCAACCACTTAATGGACTTGCCCTAAGACATTTTGTGTTGACACCAAAGGGATTTGTGTTGACACTTGCGACGAAATTTCAAGTTCACGACAGACCTCAACGGTTAGATTTCTGGCATTTATTGCTCCCACCTACCTTCAACGGTCATGAACATATAAGAGTTTATATAAGGAGTAACTTCTCAGCATTTAATCTAACTGGAGACCTGCAATCACTATTCTATTACTTGAATCAATTTCATTACTCTCAAGCTTACATTTATTACTGAAGCTCCAGCTCTTGTTTCTCAACTCTTTTTACCTTCTCATTTATTGTAAGTTATTTCTGTAAAGAGAGTGAGTGTTTCTCATTAATTCTTTCATTTATTGTAATCAATGGTGAGTCACTCTTTATCCTTTGAGTGAGTGAGTAAATCTCATCGAAGAAGAGTTCAAGAGAGATTAGAAAACAATAGGGACTTATTTTCATAAAATTTTCTTGAAGCTGAAATAGGCTTTTGAATGTGCCCGTAAATATTCGTTTACTCAAGCGAAGTCTTGAAGTTATAAAGACTTTAAATATGCCTGTGAAGCATTCTATATAGTGAAAATACTCAAGAGATAACTTAGGAGTGGACGTAGGCTTAGAAAAAGCTAAACTACTATAAAATTCTTGGTGTCTGGTTCATCTCTCCATCCCAAACCTTTTTAATATTTGTTTTGCCTTGTTTCATTCTTATCTTGCTTTATTTGACTACAATATTAAAAAGTTTTCAAAAAAGTTTTGAATTGTTATTTATTTTTTAAAACCCAATTCACCCCCTTTTAGGTTGCCTAGAGCTAACAATTGATATCAGAGTTTGGGCTCTTATTTTTGACTTAACAGTCTAAGAGTTCTTATGGCAACCACTAGCATCGGAGCTATCCAATCCGAAGGTCAGTCGACCAATAGATCTCCCTTGTTCAATAGAACAAATTACAATTATTGAAAGGTTAGAATGGGAATCTACATTCAAGCCGTAGACTATGACCTTTGGCGGATTATTATAAATGGACTCAAAAGACCCACCAAAACTGTTAAAGGGGCTGCTGTCCCTAAACCTAAGACTGAATGAACTGAAAATGATATTAAAGAAATTTAAGAGAATGCTAAAGCCATGAATCTCTTATATTGCTCACTTGATCCAAATGAGTTCAATAGAATCTCTACATGTGACACCGCAAAAGAAATATGGGATAAACTTAAAGTTACCCATGATGGTACAAATTAAGTAAAAGAGTACAAAATAAGTCTGTTTGTTCATAACTATGAATTATTCAAAATGAAGCATGATGAAACCATCTTTAATATGTTTACTCACTTCACGGACATTATCAATGGACTAAAATCTCTCAGCAAGATTTATACAAATACCAAAATGATGAGAAAAATTCTTAAGTGCATGCCTAAGAATTGGGAAGCTAAGGTCACAGCTATTCAAGAAGCCAAAGACCTCAACACGCTCAATCTAGAAGAACTCCTCGATTCTCTCATGACCTATGAAATAAACATAAAGATGGACGATGAGGATGACAATAAAAAGAAGAAAGGCATCGTCTTCAAATCCTCAACACATGACGAAGAATCTGAGGAAGACTTTTCAAGTGATGAGAATGAAGACATAGCTCTCATCACAAAAAAATTCAAAAGGTTTCTTAGAAATAAGAAAAAAGGAGGAAGAAAGTTCTTCAAGAAGAAAGGACACCGAGGCGAGCCTACCAAATCCAAAAACGACTCAAGCAAATTCAAAAATGATTTCAAGAAACAAGAAATCATCTACTATGAGTGTAAAAACCTTGGACACGTCAAAACTGAATGTCCTCAGCTCAAAAAGCAAATCAAAAAGGGCTTTAAGAAAGCCATGATAGCTACATGGGGTGAAAACGATGACAGTAGTTGTGAGATCCTGACCCGTTTTTTTTTTGGCATTTTTCGATGTGAGTTTATCGTTTTTCGTTTTTTGTTATAGCATGTTCATATGTGTTTTCATGCATGTTTAGGTTTAAATATGCATGTGGGGTTGATTTTCGGGACTGTTGGCCGTTGCGGTGCGAATTTTAAAAAACAAAAAATATATTTTGGTGGCCTATAAATATCTCGCGTTAAATATTTTCAAAAGATATTTTCAAGACTTACAAGCTAAGTTTTTTTTTCTCTCTACCTTCTCTCAAACTTCTCGGGGGCCCGAGACTCAATTTTTGACGATCTAACAGCGGATCCTTATTATTGGCACGGTGGGTTATGCATTCATCCGAACAAAATTTTATTCTGGCAAAGTTTAATTTTGTACATGGATCAAGACGTCGAGTTTTTAACTCAACGAGGTAGGATCCTAGACTCTTGTGTCTTATAAGAGCGCTACATGTAATCTTGTGTATTTTTACCAGTTAAAAATGCATAAAAAATCGATTTATGTTTCAAAACAACCGGGTTTTGGTTTAAAAGTGAGTTTTGTGTTGTTTCGGCTGGATGGAACCGGGTTTTGAATGTTTCTTTCAGTGGTTCTTGATGGTTTAAGTTTGCGTATGTCTGTGGGTGTTGAAAATATGCGAATTGGTAGGTTTATGTGTGTTTTATAGCATTATAGTGAGTGTTTGAGAGTCTTGGGGCTAAGAACAGAAAATAGGAGAAAATTTGGACTGTTCTCGGGCGTCTGGGTGCTCGAGAGCTCGTCTGTTTGCTCGAGCGGACTGGCTGCGCAGGGTCGTTTTCTTTTGATCATATCTCCCTCATTCGGACTCGAAATTTGGTCATTTTTTTACTCAAATTAAAGCCCCGGAAGTCTTCTTTCCAATGATACCTCTCTCACAACAAAATTCTTTTTGTGAAAAAGTTATGACCAAAATAGTGAGAGTATGTCAAAATTTCTTAACCATTTTTCTCCCGTTTTGGGCCGAATGTTTGGAAAAAGCTTATTTTCATCCTTGTTGGAACGTTTTATCAAATTTCTCATTCCTTAGGAGTTTGTTTGTGTTTCTTTGGTCGTGTTGTGGCCTCGAGTGTTGTTTTGGTTTTGTTGGTGTCCTCAGGGACGACGTGTATGGTGGTGTGCGTGGTGGTTAGTGCATTGTTGAGTTCGGGTTAGCCGTGTTTGCCATGTGTGGGTCTGTGTTGGCTGTGTTAGGCGTGTACTTGTCTAGGTTGTGATGTGTCTATGACTGGCTTTCCTCTAGTGGCTCTTAGTCAATGGAATTATGGGATTCTATTGACTGAAAGCATAAAGTGGGGTGTTAGTAGTTTTTCGTTTCGGTTGGTTGTGGTGGGGCCGTGGTGGTTTGTTGTTGTTGTCGTCCTCGGGGATGATATGAGTTGTTTTAGCGTGGCATTGGTGCACGTGTGTGTGTGGTGCCTATGCATCGTTGGGTGCGTGACGTGTTGGGTCTGTTGGTCTTTTTTAAGATGGGATTTTGGTGAGAACCATTTTGTGGGAGGTTTGGTGTTAGCCTTGGGTTAGAGCTTGTTCTGTAAGTTTGTTAGTTGTGCCGAGTGTGTGGCTCGTGGTGTCATGACAGGTTGCGTGGCGTCGTTATGTGGAACGTGATGGTTATACGTGATTCTATGCTTATAAAACTCTAGTTAGCTTTATTCATGCATGTTGTAGGATGGTTATGTGATCCTATGTGGCCTTTTGTGGGCGTCGTGCATCTAAAGTTTCAATTTTATATATGCATGTGTTGCATTGATTAAAACTCCAGTTTTAAAGATGCATATGTTGGGCCGTATATTGGTCCCTCGGTGAAAGTCCGTAAAGATACATTAGTTGGGGCGGATATTGGTCCCTCGGTGAAAGTCCGTGAAGATGCATTAGATAGGACGGATATTGGTCTTTCGGTGAAAATCCGAGAAGATATATGTTGACTCTAGTCGACAATGCATTAGATTGGGCGAATATTGGTCCTTCAGTGAAAGCCTGAGAAGATGCGTGCGTTGTGTGTGTTGCATGGGTTGCATGTGAAGCATGATATCTGTTCATGGTTCGACGAATGTTAACTTTAGTTAACAATGCATTAGTTGGGACTGAGGTCCCTCGGTGAAAGTCCGAGAAGGTGTATTATTTGGGACTGCGATCCCTCGGTGAAAGCCCAAGAAGGTACATGGACTGCATGTAAAGCATTGTGGGATAGATAAAACCTATTTCAAACTATTTTTATGACTCGTGTGAGTCCTGATCAAAAATTGTTTTCAAATCGTTTTTGAGGCTCCTGTGAGTCAAAAATGGTTTTTATCCCTACATCCCGTTTGTATGTGAAAAACTATTTTAAGACTTAAAAGAGAGTCAAAAACTGCATATCGTTTACCGAGCATGTTTTGTTTATATTACATGTTTGTCTAGTTTCTGCTGAGCTTTAGTTGTCGGTGTGGGATTTGAAATATTTTTCAGTTACCGGTCGCGCAGGTTGATTCGGGGTTGCCGGTTGAGGCGGAAGATCTATAGTCTTCCTTTTTGTTCTTTTGAACCATGTATGCTATAACATGTGTTTCTGTGTTAGAACCGTGTGATGTAAGCCTTTTTGACGGATATATTAAATGCATGTATGCTTTAATTTGTGAGTAACATCGGGTAGGGTGTTTGCATGGTGATTTGTGAGTGTTTCACGTGGCCCGGAGTTTTGGGCGTGACAAAATGGTATTAGAGCTCTGGGTTCGAATACCTAAGAGTCGTGAAAAGAGGGTGCATCACCGTGTAAGGATGATTACGTGTGCTTGACTGTATATGTTTAGATGTTTTGATAGAATGAGCTTAATAGTGTGTGGAGTATGTGAATGTTGTGTATATGTGAGCATGGAGGTTGGATCTTAGGATTGATTAATCTTTCCTTTGGGTGTTTGGATTAACAAACACTGGAGCCAAGTTAAAAACGCGTTTAGCTGACGTGATTTCTAGCAGAAAATCTGAGTTGGTTATCCAAATTGATGCGTCATTCTTGTCGATTCTCCTCGATACGTTGAGTTTGTTTAGCATGAACTTATGTGACTATTTGATTAGAATGCTTATGTGCTTAGTGTTTATGTTCATGCGATGTGCTGCATCTTATGTTCTGTGTTTCTTTCATGAAGACGTGATGTCTGCGCGAAGAGGGTGAGGCTGTGTCCGAGGCTGTGGTCGTGGGTTTGGAGTTGGTGGTAGACTCCGTGGGTGGTGTGCTGTGTTGAGACAGTGGTTGGTGAGGATGTGAGGTTGGAACAAGTTGTAGATCCCATGTCCTTGAGATAGTTAGCCGTTGTTTTGGATGCCTGACCTTGTTTGACTATATCCTAGGAGTGGTTCGGCTGACCATCTCCCATGCTTGTGTCGATTGCGATCAACGTGGTTGTTTTCTTTTGACATTGTGTTGAATTTCGGGGACAAAATTCCTTTAAGGAGGGTAAAGTAGGGGTGTAAAAATGGTCCGAGGCCCGACGGGGACCCGAAGCCTGCCCGAAGTCCGCCACGCTCAGGCCCAGCCCGGCCCGTACTGTTCATGGGCCAGGCTTGGGCCACCGGCCCAACACGAGGTTCGCCCATCCAAAAGCCCGACCAAAAGCCCGGCCTAAGGCCTGCCAGTAGCCCGCCCACGGGCCTGGGCCCGGCCTAGCCGTTGGGCCCGGCCCACCCGCCCACCATTGCCACGAACGGTCAGTTTTTTGAAAATGCGCGGCTCAGATCAAATCTAATAAAAATTGACGGCCCATATTTTTCGACCGTTGGGCCCCCCCCGGCTCAGGATCGACCAATGACTAGTTTGTTTTTCTTTTTGTTTTTTTTTAAATACAATTTTTTCCCTATAAATAGGGATGCACATTTCAGATTTTTATTCATCCAAACATCTCTCTTCTCTCTACTATTTTTTCTCTAATTTTTCTCTCTAATTACTTGGTGATATTCGGGTTCGATGCATTTGTTGGCTAATCAATGTGTGAAGATCAAGAATCAATATCAAGATCAAGATCAAAATACAAATCGATCGAGATTAAGATTAAAGGTCGGAATTCCTTAATTCGGTTTGCTTTATTTTCTGTAATTTAATTTTTTGTAATTTAATTTATTTGTAACAATTTAAATTCTAGTCTCTTAAAAAATTAAACTTGAAAACAATTTAATTTATTTGTTGCAATATTTAATTTAATTTTGAAGATATTTTTTTTAAATTCTAATTAATTTTTTTTAAAAATTAAATTTTATTTTATTTTTAATTTTTTTAAATTCTAGTCTCTATTCTCTAATTTATTAATTTATTTATTGTAATTTAAATTCTAGTCTCTAAAAAATTAAACTTTTTACAATTTAATTTATTTGTTGCAATAATTAATGAAATTTTGAATACATTTTTTAAAAAAATTTAATTTAATTTAATTTTTAATTTTTTTAAATTCTAGTATCTATTCTCTAATTTTTTAAAAATATTTTATTAAGATTTTTATAATTTTTTTTATCGATGGATCCAAATATTTTTACCGTTGATGAAGAAGAAGATATTTTCACAATTCTACCTAGTGATTCTAATCCCACTCCCCTTGCTCCTATTTCTAATCCACCCACTGCTTCATCAACATCTGCACATGCTTCTGCATCTGCATTTGTAGGTTCATATAGTAAAAAAGTTTCAAATGTGAAAATTTTTTTGAAACACTTTTTGAAAAAAATAATGATGGCACCGTTTCTGTTAAAGCAAAATGCAAAATTTGTTATAAATTACTTTCGAGTCACACATCTAGTGGCACTAGCCAATTTCATAGACATGCTGATAGTCACTGTAAAAATCAACCTTTTATTGTCACTTCACAAATACAAATAGATAGGGATATAACTGGTAATATTATTAATTTTTCGTGAGAACAAACCCGCGCACAAAATTCTGTTGTTGATTATATAATAAAATAAGAACAACAATTTTCAATGAGTGAACAATCGGCATTTGAAGAAATGATATAAACCGAATTTATTTTGTAATTTTAACATTTTTTTAGAAATACTACAAGAAATAGAGTTTTAAGTAGATTTGATGAAATTAAAACTGAGTTGATGGATTTATTTACAAATTAAAAAGAAAGAATTAGTTTAATTTCTGAGCTATGGACTGCTAGAAATACTCAAGACTATCAATATATTACAACACATTTTATAGATAATGATTGAAATTTATATAAAAGAATTTTTTCATCTAAAATTATAAAATTTCTCTATACTGGTCATTCTTTAAGTATAGTTATTAGGTAAGAACTAGTTATGTGGGGTATTACAAATAAAATATTTGCTATTACTTTAGATAATATTTCTTATAATAATGAATGTACAAATTATTTAAAACGTCATTTATAGCCTCCATTAACTGATTTTTTATTTCATGTTCGTTATTTCGCACATATTTTAAATTTAATTATGAAAAAGGACTTAAATAATATAATGAGTCTCTTGAAAGAGTTAGGTTAGTAGTAAGATGTATAAATAGTAGTGCTAAACGAGTTGATATGTATAAAAAAATATGTCAATAAAAAAATATAAAATGTAGAAAATTACAGCATGATATAGAAATTAGGTAGAACTCAACATATAATATGTTACAACTAGCAATAAAACAAAGAAAAGTAATTGATTTATTTTTTGAAATGAATGTAGAAAGAAATTTTTCTCCACCAATGCCTAGTGATTGAGATAATTTAAATGTATATAAAAAAATTTATAAAATTTTTGACCAAGCAACAAAATTATTATCTTTTATTTACATTCCTACTACTCTATTAGTTTTACTGCAATTAAAATAAATTACTGTAATATTTGATGAATTTTTACTCGATCCAAATTATTATCATATGATATTTAGTATGAAAGATAAATTTGATAAATATTATAATGAAATAATACATTTTTTGGAATAACTTGTATACTAGATCCTAGGAGTAAAAATATTAGTTTACAATATTTTTTAGAAAATATTTATAGTAATGTAAACCAACTTGACCTAATAAATGAAACAGTTAAATATTTGTATGATGAATATAAACAAATCTAATACCACAATCAATACAACTCGCAGTCAGGACTTTATCTCGAAGTCGTAACGACGATTGGTCTATAATAAAAAATAGGTGACTTTTTGAAGTTCATGAAAGTTCTATCACAGAACTCAAACGTTATTTTGATACTATAGAAAATTTAAATGAAGATAATTTTGATATTTTAGATTATTAGAAACAGCACGAAGTGTCGTGGCCAGTATTGGCCGCGATAACTCGCGATATACTTGTTGGAGGCAATACTGCCAAAATCATTATTTTTGTAAAACGATTTTCGGTAAAAAATTAACTGAATGAGCAAATGCCAAAATGGGCTCCAAGTAAAAATTTTGACGTCGAACGATCAAAATAAAACCCGTGCAACCAAAGTTAATTTAGAAGAATACCTCTTGTTGATCTAATCTTCAACTACGACTTAATTCAGAGTTGAAGCTCCAGTCAGATCTTTTACTGTATTCCCTTACGCGATCCTCGAACGTAGTGTGGGTTACGATCCTCTGAAAACTTGTACTGGCGAAACCCCGATATATTTAAGTCTTGAAAGCCAAAAATAATATAATAATAATAATGCTTATAAAATCATTAAAAACTAGTTCAGCCTACCCGCATATAAATATGGTTACAGTAGGGACCTATGGAGTAATTATGAGTTAGACTTCAGTGGAACACAGACACCTACTAGAAATTTCTGCAATTATGGAAAGACATGCAGTGGTTTCTATAATTTCTATAAAATACTGAATTACAGTTCACACCACTAAAGAACTATAATTGCACTCTGGCCCTTCTTTCATTGAGCTCTTGTTATTAAATGCTTACCATTTCTCTCCACGTTAAGATTTTTCATACCCGTCAAATTTAATTACTGATAATTTAATATAATCGGCATCTTGATATTCTTTAAACCCTTTCGCTTAACTTATTTGACCACTGGATAATTAAATCCACATGCAGGGTTTGGTTCGGTCAAAACTTTTAAGAATCCTTAAGGGGGTATCGTCAATCCCGATCTTCGGGACGTGAATTACGTCAATAATTAATATTTTTCATATAAATAATACCGCTATCCAACTCATCAGGAATATAGACTCATATAAGATTGCATTCTCTAATGAATCAAAACAACGAATATTAAATATATGCAAATCAATAATTATTTTAGGATTAAGAGAATAAGCACTAT
>JAULJZ010021263.1:0-15705 GCA_032270985.1 Heliamphora pulchella
GTCGTACCGATGGTATGTCCATTTCTATCTAAACTGTGAACATAAAACTTATATTCTGCAAGAACCTAAAATCTGATTTTTTGTGTGTAAGTCGTACTCTACACACCAGATTAAATACTAAATATAATATCGGACATCCATGCATAACAAAGAAATGATATACATACATTGCTTATAAAGATTCTCAAAAAATAGAAAATTAATTTTATTAAAATAAAATTAAATACTAAAAATATGATTTTCAGTATACCAACCCTAACACATAGACCATCTTGGCATCTTGCTGATTGGCTTGCGACAGTCTACTTTTAATTACCCACACTGGATCATGTAGCAATTCGGCTGCAGTCAGATCGAATTCCACGGTGTTCGAGGTTGCCTGTACTTAACTTCACTTCAGGCTCCATTTTTGGCGAGGTATCAGGAGGCTTGGCCAACTCGCTCCCTGATGGAGTTGCATGAGCTCCAATGCCCAAAGCTTGTCGAAGATTACAAGGCATGGCTAATCCAAGACAGATAGAAACGAAACAAAGAGAAAGAAAAATAGGAAGTGAAGAGAAGCTGAGGAACTTGCTTTGCTTTTCAGATTTCGTAGCTTTTTTTTATTATTATTATTTTTTTTAGAGTTTAGGACTTGCGCGCCTGACTATTTTCAAAACCTTGTAACTAATGTTGAAAATGAAGTATTCCACCTTTATTTTGAAAAAGATTTGCGATTATCTTAAGTTTTTTTATTTTTGCGATATGAATTACTTTATTATCAGAATTTAAAGACAAATTTGCATTGATCTTTTTTAGATTCAAAGCTGGCTAAAACAAAAAAAGTGGCCAAACTTCTTAAAAGAAGTTACCTATGTATCCCAAGAAAGTGAAATCAAGCCTTAACGTAGTTCAGGCTCGGTTTACTCTCGAGTATTAACACTCTTCTTTTGTGATGCCCTAACTTTTGACAAGGTCGCTCTTTTGGATTTTTGGCCTTGCAGGATACTCTAACTTTTACCTAGGTCGTTTTTTCGATTTTTAACCCAGTGAGTTTTTATCTTATTTTATTTTTCTCTCAATGGTAGTACCTTTTGAGCTACTCTAAGTTATTCGGAGCAAAGAACAAATTTCCATCTAGATCCATGATGATTATTGCACTACTGTAGACACCCCAATTTGACCTCACCTAATCTTAGGTGAATCCGATGATGAAAACGGTTAGAATGGTGTCTTAGTTCGATCCCCGGGAAGTGATCCAAACTTGGTAATTGAACCCGACCATCAAAAACCATCAGAAACCTTCAAAACCAATGAAATTGTACCAAACCATCAATAACTTGTTGCCCAAGTCATTGCCAGAAGTGGCGACCACCATGTTCATTGTGGCGACCGCCAATAGAATCTTGTGGAACCTTTTACAACATGGTGACCGCCAACTTCAACATGGTAACCGCCAACTCACATTGTGGCGGCCGCCAACTCCAAATGGCCTAACATGCTTTAGAACGTGACAGCATTTCATTGGTTGAAAAACTCTATAAATACTGTACCTTTGGTACGTTTTCAAGAACAGAAAATTATAGAGAGGTTTAGTGAGAGAAGATCTACCGAGTCGCCGAGTAATTCCGAGTTCCGATGCCGAAGCTCTGTCGAAATACCGAGATCCGAGCCTCCGATAGTCCCAAATCCTAGCTTAGATCATCGCCTGAGGATCAAATTGCTCACCCACATCCCCCGACTAGAGGATTCCTTAGAGATCTAGGTATTCTGCTGGGATCCCCGGTCCTTCTAACTCCATCTCCTCTCTTTTGGAGTGATCAGGTTAATTTTCACGTATGCGTTCCAATTACATTCTTGTTTTACTTCATGTTTTAGCTTATGTAGTTTACTTGTTTTGCTAGTTTACTTACTCATATTTTAAGCTTATTATAAATTGTTAAATCATTAAATAGTGCTAATATTTTTGACAATTACAACTTATCAATGTTGTTAATTGTTATAATCCAGTGCACTTACATAAAAATGAATGCAATAATCAATATTACATCCATTTAAATTCTAGTATTTTACTCCATTTCTTCTTCTTTTCTTTTACAATAATTTAATGTTCTAGCATTTATTTTTCTTTTAGTCTAAATTTCATTTCAATATATTTCATTTTCTTGTACTTATTAGTTTAACGCTCCATTTTATGTTCTTCTAGTTTAATGTTTATTTTCTTCTAGTATTACTTTAATTTTTCTTTTTCTAGTACTTCATTTATTAGCTTCAAATTTTCTTTATAAGCATTTTTATTTTCTCTTTCTTTTAAGTTTTAATTTTATATTTCATTTAAATACTAGCATTTCTTTTTCTTTTTTAATTTTAGCTTAATGTTCTTTTGCTAACACCAACCTAAATGTTCTTTTGATAGTAGATGTTCTTTTAATTTCATTTTGTTTTTCTTTTTTTTTTTTTTGCTTTCATTCTCTTCCTTTTATTAGTGTAATTTTCTTTTCTACTATTTTATTTTCTTTTAGTATTAGTTTTAATTTCCTTACAAAGTTCCATTTAGCATTTCATTTCTTGTAATATTAATATTTTTTTTTTTTTTTGTAGAAATCTATTTTTTATTTTCTTTTTTTTATATAGTTTTATTTTCTTTTTATGGCACTTTTCTTTTATTTTGCTAAAACCAAAAATCACAAAAAAAATTTTAAGTTAATTTTTATTTTTAAGTAGTTCATAATTTTCTCTTTTAAAAATACTCCTTTATTCTTTCCATTTCTTCTATTTTCTTCTCTTTTATTCTCTTTTAAAATATAAAATGTTAACAACTAAATCTTCTTAACTTTTCTTCTCTAATATTTTTTTTTCTTCTATTAACTACAAAAAGTACAAAATCATAAAAATATTTTTTAATGTTCTTTTTATCTTCTTATTTTCATATTTTATATAAATAATTAGATTTTCTTTTTAATAACATTTTCTACTCTTCATATTATGTCAAATATTTTTTTTTCTTTTAAATCTTTAAATTCTCTTTTGTTATAAAACTCTTATTTTAAATTTCTTTGTTAAATAGGCTTTCTTTTAATGTAGCATTTTTCTCTTTTATGCATTTCTTATTTTATATTTTTTATTTCTTTATTAATTCATCATGTTAATGTTAACCTAGTTTGTTTTGATAATATGCATGTTTTAATTAATTTCTTTAAATTTGTGTATAGAATAGTTTAGCTTATTTTGTTTGCAATCCATGTTTAGGTAATTTTAGCAACTTAAGCATTTTTTTTGTTCTTTCAACCAAATCATGTTAATTTAGATTTTTTAAACAATATTGCATGTGGGTATGTTTCATATATCTTTTAGATAGAAATTATATGCCGTAGGATTTAGGATTTTTCTTTCGACACTTATTTATTTTGGAGTGTTATGTACATATTTTATGTATTTTTAATATTTGATTTTGAATGTTCTCTCTTCACCCCTATTTTCTCTATTTGCATGCATTTGAGAAATCATATTAAAGAACCAATGATGATTAGTAGAGGCCAACTTTACGGTTGGGCAAACGGGGTGCTTAACACCTTTCCCGATTTATACCTTAGCTCCTAAACCTCTTTCTCTGGTTAACGTTTTAAAGATCAGTAGACAATTTTATTTTTCTTAGTTTTTTTCAAAAACTAAGTGGCGACTCTATTTTCAACAAAAGAAATTTTTAAAATTTAGTTTCCAAGGTGTTAAAAGAATTTTTTAAACATTCTTTAAATTTCTTATTTTTGAACATTTTTCAAAATGACCTCCTAAATCCCAACGCCACAACTACCAGTCATAATGGTTTTGATCAGAAATGGCCTAGACCAGTTTGGCTTGAACTTGCCCCTTGGGTTAAAAATGGGAGCCATAATCTCCTTAAGAACCAAGTCACCTTCTTTCAAGTCTCAAGTCTAGACCTTCTTGTTAAATGCCCGAGCTATCCTCCTTTGGTATCCTTGCACGTGAAAAAACCCCTACAGCCTTCTTTTATCAAATAAGAGCAGCTCTTCCATCCGATTTCTCTGCCATTCTGCCTCTACAATACTAACCTCAGCCACTACTCTTTGTGAAGGTATTTCCACCTTAATAGGCAGCATAGTTTCTATCCCATACACTAAGAAATAAGGTGTGGTTCTTGTTAAAGCTTTAATCGACGTCTAATACCTCTAGAGTGCAAACGATAGATGTTCCGACCAATCTTTATGTGTGAAGATCATCTTTTGCAAAATCTTTTTGACGTTCTTATTTGTTGCCTCAATTACCCTGTTGGTTTGTGGCTGATATGGTGACGACTTGTGGGCCACTATTTGATATTTATTAAAAAGGTCCAAGACCACACCGTTGAAGTGCGTGTCGTTATTTGAGATGACTTCATGAGGAACCCCATATTGACTAATGATATTCTATTTGATGAACTTGGCCACGTGAGAGGCTTTCAATACCGAGTAGGAGGCAGATTCTACCCACTTGGCAAACTAATCAATGGCCACCAAAATGAACTCGTATCCATTTGAAGCCTTTGGCATTACCTTGCCAATCACATCAATGCACCATACTAAAAACGACCATGATGACGTCAAGCTATACAACTAGGATGTGAGAACGTGCGTTAGGTTTGCATGGATCTGACACTTATGGCACTTTCACACAAACTGTATGCAATATGTCTCCATTGTCATCTAAAAATAACCTTGTTGTAGGTGTTAGGATTGGTATACGGAAAATTTTATTTTTAGTATTTAATTTTATTTTTTAATAAAATTAATTTTCTATTTTATGAGAATCTTTATAAGTAATGTATGTATATCATTTCTTTAATGTTATGCATGGATATTCGATATACTGTATAGTATTTAATCTGGTTTGTAGATTACGGCTTGCACATACAGAATATCAGATTTTAGATTCTTACAGAATATAAGTTTTATGTTCACAATTTAGATGGAAATGGACATACCATCGGTACGACTGCAGTATAGAGTTTTAGTAGGCCTGCCTTAGTTAGGGAGAACAGATAATAGCGCCGTCTATTATTTTAAATCTCTGTTCTAGTACACTTTGTGTGTATTGAACGGGATATTTGGGATAATTAATTATGTACAAACTATATAAATTAATTTACACCCCAAGGTTATTATGAATAGTAATTATCCTCTTAATCTTGAAATAATTATTGATTTGCGTATATTTAATATTCGTTGTTTTAATTCATTAGAGGGTGCGATCTTATATGGGTCTATATTCCTGATAAGTTGGATAACGATATTATTTATATGAAAAATATTAATTATTAACGAAATTCACGTTATGAAAGATCGGGATTGACGATACCCTCTTAAAGAAGCTTATAAGTTTTGATCGGGGCAAGCCCTGCAGGTGGATTTAATTATCCGGTGGTCAAATAAGTTAAGCAGAAGGGTTTAAGAAATATCAAGATGCCGATTAAATTAAATTATCAGTAATTAAATTTAATTGACGGGTATCTAAAATCTTAACGTGGGGAGAAATTGCAAATATTTAATAACAGAAACTCAATACTATATGATCGTGAGATTATGGGTCAGAGTGTATTTATAATTCTTTAGTGGTGTGAACTATAATTATGTGTTTTATAGAAATTGCAGAAATTACTGCTGATTTTCCATAATGGTAGATATCGCTATGAGGTTTGCTTACTTGCAAAAATCGTTGATACATGTCTGTGTTCCACTGGAAGTCTTACTCTGATTACTCCCTAAGTCCCTACTGTAGTCCTATATATATGCGGGTAGGTTGAACCAATTTCATAACTTATCTTCTAAGACTAAAGTTGTCTTGGTCATCGGTACGAGTTCTCAGAGGATTATAGCCCACACTATATTCGAAAATCTCATAAGAAAATACAGTAGAAGATTTGACATGAGCTTCAATTCGAATTCAAATCGTAGTTGAAGACTCGATCGATAAAAAGGTATTCTTCTAAATTAACTTCGGATGCACGAATTTTATTTTGATCGTTCGTCATCAAAAGTTTTATCTACAGCTTGTTTTGGCGATTGTCCGTCCAGTTAATTTTTTTTGTTAATCGTTTGCAAAAACAAAGATATTGGCAGTCTTACCTCCAACAATTGGCATCAGATCCATTTTATTTTTTATTTTTGGTTATCGAGGCCGGGTAGTTTTAGAACTATTGCTAACTTTGTTTTGTAGGTGTTCTAATCCTGATTTTATGATCATCATTTATTTTTTATGTTTGATTGAATGGTGTGAATGATGATTATTTTTTTAATCACGGGGGTTGACCATGATAGATTGAATGTGAGCCTTCAGGATATAGGATCGATGTAATTACTATTTTTATATTTTTAAATATCTGCTTGGATTATTTAAGAATAGGTTGAACATATCTAAGAACACGAAGAATGGAGGCGGCATCAGTGGTGGTTTGAGTTTTAACGGACCACATATTGCGGTAAGTTTTTAATAGTTTTAAATGATTTTTTTGGTGAGTTTTTCTGCAGTATTTATGTATAGAAAATAGCACAAAAAACAAGTCAAAACAACAAGAAAAAATCACCAAAATAGCCCAATTTCGGCAGCTTTGCCAGCGGTGGTTTTTATGATTTTTTGGGCCATTGTTTGGACTATTTTTTGAGAAGTTTTTTAAACATAAAATATCAGTAAAACAAACCTCAAAATACTGTTAAAAATCAAAAAAAATTGGGCCAAAATCACAACCTAAACAGGCGGAAAATAGCCCGGCGGCAGCGGCACCCGGCGGTAGCAGCTTCCAGGTAATTTTTTGGCAATTTTCTTAGTTGTGTTTGAGCAGGTTTTTTCATAAAAAATAATACTTTTCGAGAGCTTTCTTTTGATATTAAGTACATCAAAATTTGAGTTTGGATGAGGTCAAAACGGCCTCGGGAAGTTGGCAGTTAAAGGCAGCGACGCAGGGTGTGGCAGCAGCAACTTTGGGCAGTGTTTCTGGCAGTTTTTCGGGCTGTTTTTGAGCATTGTTTTCATTGAAAAATAGTACTTTTTGATAGATTTCTTTTGATATAAAGTACGCTAAAAATCGAGTTTGGAAAGAGTTCAAAAAAGCCCCGGGAAGTTGACTGCGCAGTGCTGTTGCAGCTAGTAGCTTTTTTTTGTTGTTCGGACAGTTGTTTTAGCTATTTTTCGTGCAATTTTCTAGCAAATTTTTTAACAAAAAAACCTTATATTTCGAGAGCTTCCAAACGGTATAAAACTCATCGAAAACCGAGCCCAAATGAGGCGGCAAGAGCTGCCTGAAGGTGGCGACAAGGTTGTGCCGGCGGTGGCTGGTGGTTGCCGGTGACTTTCTCTCTCCCCAGACTGATTTTGATGTATATTCTGATATATACAATACTAATATGATATATATTGATATATATTAGATAGTATCAGGGAAACTTGATACCATCAGGACACTGAATCAAATGCAAACAGAGATTGAGACAGCTGATATTCTTAGGGAAACTGAAACACTCGGTGTTTCACTTGGATCATAAAATCGGAATAAATGCATATCATGTTTATATATATACGAACTGCGTAGATGATTGCATATCTGTTTTATTTATCTTGTTAATTTAATTAATTCAAAAATTCAGTTTTAATTAAAATATTTTGTAATAAAAAATAAAATTAAGTTTTTTTAATTAATTAATTTTAATTAAATAAAATTTTTTTTAGATATTTTATTTTTTTACAAAATATCACGTTTAAGATGATTTTTTTTAAATCAGATATCTTGAAAAAACGTGAAAATTAAATTCGGATTTTGAATTAATTAAACAAAAAAATATTTAATCAAAATAAATTATTATTTTCCAAAAAATATGGAACAAAAAAAAAATAAATAAATGCCTTTAATCACTACCTTAGCTGAAAAGCTGGAGAAAAAGCTGTGTATTTATTAAATTTTATTTGTTATGTATTTAAACATGAAAAAATAGTTGGATAAATCAAAATATTTGGAATCATATATACAGAAAGATGTTTGATTCTTTCAGATCATGTATTTTTTAAAATTAATAAATTTATTTCAATTAAATGAATTTTTATAACCCTAAAAAATATTTTAAAAATCTAGGTGGGAGAGAAAATTTATTCACAGATAAATCTTGTGGTCTCCATCACCAGTTTGTAGGTGATGCAATTAAACACTGCGTGTTAGCAGTAAGACCTTCCTCCCCATCGGATAGATTAATTGCAGTATCGCCAGTACAAACCTCCTTTAGGGATAATTCGGGATAATTGTTATTGTGGATCACTTCTCCATCTGAAAGGTTTATTACGAAGCGATTGATTTGGGATTAGATGATGGTTAACCCTTAGTTGTATATTATAGTATCCTCTCAATTTAAGTCACTGCTATTATATACTGGACCGAAACTATGTCAGCTATTTAATTTTACTTGGCATGGTTAGTTGCCTAGATAGTAAATTAAAAAGAATTGGCATGTCTGGTCTTATGAAGGATAGTAGACGTCCTCCCATCGAAGCATGCTATTCTAAGGTTACCAGGTTGCTAGTGAATTAATTTTAAAATGGTAGAGGGAACCAACTTAAAATAAATTCAAAGTTTTTCTCATCATAATTAACGATTTTTTTAATTATGTGATTCTTAGAATTAAAATGACTTTCAACCCACTCGCTTTAATACTCAAAGAAAACAAACTAACGGGATTGAATTTTGTTGACTAAAAATGTAACTTGGATATAGCTTCTAGTACAAATGGTATTCCTTCAATACTAGGAAATGCGTTTGTTTTTGAAAAGGTTCTTCCTTTGGACCGAAAGGCATGAAGAAGAAAAAGGTTCAGAAATAGGGAGACACGATTTCTAGGGTAGTTAGTGGGCCACGGACTGGTGTAAAAAATCCCAAAAGAAGATGTTTTCACTACAACCAGACCCGGCACTAGAAAAAACTATGTCCAGTATTTTCCAGAAGGCAGAACAAATAAGGTAATTTTTGTTCACTGGTTGTGAAAACATGTTTAGCGGTGTTATCTACCAGCAGCCAGTGTGTAGATACGAGAGACACTAATCATGTCTGCAAGTTATTGCAGGGATTTTAAAAAATTCGATAATTTAGTGATGGGGAGATTTACCTTCATATGGGCAATAATACAAAGGTAACAGCAGTTGCAGTAGGAGATGTCACTCTCAGTTTTGGTAGTGATCGGGTTTTAATATTGAGAGATCGTCTTTATGTACCTGCAATTAGAAGAAACTTAGTTTTCGTTTCTGGATTAGCTAAAGTTCGATATTTAGTTTATTTTAATAACTCTGTGGTTATTAAAGATAATAAAAGGGTTATCTATTCTGGTACATTTGTGGATGATCTTATATTATTAATTCATTCTCTCCTACACTGTAACTGACTAAAACAAATAATACATCTATATTACCATATAAGAAAAAGTTTCCTTATTTAAAGAACCAAACGTTTCTTTGGCACTTATGCTTAGGTCATATTATTCTAAAAAGAATAAATAAACTTGTAGCAGATGAACCTTTGAGGTCATTGAAAGTGGAGGTATTTTCAGTCTGTGAATCTTGCTTGGAAGGTAAGATGACCAAGAGGCCCTTTTTGGCTAAAAGATATAGAGCTTAAAAATCGTTGAAGCTGGTTCATTCTGATGTGTTCGGTCCTATGACAATCGCAGCTAGAAATGGATTTGAGTACGTCATCAGTTTCATTGATGACTACTCAAAGTATGGATGCATTTCCCTGATGCATCGTAAGTTTGAATATTTTGAGAAATTCAAAGAATTCAAGGCGGAGGCAGAGAAGCGTCTGGGTAAAAGTATCAAATCACCACGATCCGATCGTGGTGGAAAATACCTCTTTGGAGAGTTTAAGAACTACTTGTCGTCAGAGGGGATTACATCCAGTTAACTACACCTAGCACTCCGCAGTAAAATGGTGTAGCAGAAAGAAGGAATAGGACTCTTATAAAAATGGTAAGGTCCATGATAAGTTATGAAGGTTTACCGGATTCGTTTTAGGGAATCGCTTTAGAGACAGTGGCTTACATTCTAAACTTGGTACCTTCTAAGTCAGTACCTTTTACTCCCACAGAATTATGAATCGGGTGTAAGCCTAGTCTAAAACATATTCGAATTTGGGGGTGTCTAACACATGAGCTGAAAGGGAACGCGGGCAAGTTAAAACCGAGGACAAAAGTCTGTTTCTTTGTAGTATATCTCAAGGGAACGAAAGGGGCTCTGTTTTATAATCCTAAGGATCATAGGGTCAATGTTAGCGCCAATGCCCGATTCTTGGAAGATGATTATATTATGGATCACAGGCCTAAAAGCAATATTGTTATGAAAGAACTAAGAGGAAATACCAGTAAAACGGAAGAATAAGTCATTGATATCACATTACTTCGTCGTAGTGGGAGGATTATCAGGACTGGTGCAAATCAAGAACAGGGTGCTGATGCACAGGGTTCTAATGCACAGGGTTCTGATTCTGCACAGCGTGTTACTGCTAGTACACAAACATAGGTAGTGCATCGTCGTAGTGCGAGGGTTGTTCATTAACCTGACCGACATATGTTCTTGGGAGAGTCTTTTGACAGAATCTCGACAAAACTAGATATCGAGTCTTATAACTACAATGAAGCACTTCAAGATAAAGATGCATATCTTTGACAAATAGCTATGAATTCAGAGATAGAATTTATGTAATCCAATCAGGTTTGGGAACTTGTAGAACCACCCGAAGGGATAAAATTTATTGGATGCAAGTGGATCTATAAGAGGAAGAGAGAAGCAGATGGGAAAGTTAAAACCTTCAAAGCTTGGCTTGTTGTTAAAGGGTTCACTCAGAATGAAGGGATTGATTATGAGAAAACCTTTTTACCGGTAGCCATACTTTAGTCTATCCGGATTCTCTTTTCCATTGCCGCTCATTTCGATTACGAAATCTGGCAAATACACATCAAGACAGCTTTTCTTAACGGAAGTCTTGACGAGTGTATCTATATAATACAACCAAATGGATTCATTGCAAAGGGCTAGGAACACATGTTATGTAAGTTTAAGAGATCTATTTATGGACTTAAGTAGGTATCGATGTCTTGGAACACTCAATTTGATCAAGCCATTAAGTCTTATGATTTTAATCAAAGTCCAGATAAGTCCTACGTGTACAAGAAGCGTGACGAAAGCATGGTTATCTTCTTAGTACTTTATGTAGACGATATCTTGCTCATCGAAAACGATGTGGGGGAATTATCTATAGTTAAAGTATAGTTATCTAGATAGTTCGATATGAAGGACTTGGGAGAAGCCAGTCACATCCTTGGGATCAAGCTTGTACGAGATCGAGAACAAAGGATGTTGGGCTTATCACAAGAAAAATATATCGATGATATCCTTGCTCATTTTAGCATGCAGGATTCGAAGAAAGGGTTTCTCCCTTTTAGGCATGAAATCACTCTATTCAAGGATCAGTGTCCCAAGACACCTGATGAGACAGAGAAGATGAATGTGGTTTCTTATGCTTCGACAGTAGGAAGTCTCATGTTTGCTATGCTTTGTACAAGACCCGACATCTGCTTTTTCGTTAGCATGGTTAGCATATATCAATCTAACCCAGGGCAGGAGCATTGGATTGCAATAAAGAATATAATCAAATACCCAAAAATGACTAAGGATTATATGTTGGTTTACCTAGTAAACAGTCTAGTACTATTGGGATACACAGACACAGATTTTCAGTCAAACATAGAGCTTGTATTGGGAGATAATCTTGTAGATGCTTTACAAATAGTTTACCGGCTAAGACATTTGATAGTCATGTAGAGGGCATGGGAGTCAGATGCAAGGCAGCATGGTTTTGAGTATAAGTGGGAGATTGTAAGGGTTGGTATACTGAAAACTATATTTTTAGTATTTAATTTTATTATTTAATAAAATTAATTTTTTTTATGAGAATCTTTATAAGCAATGTATATGTATCATTTCTTTAATGTTACGTATCGATGTCCGATATTTTTTATAGTATTTAATCTGGTGTGTAGAGTACGGCTAGCACACAGAAGATCAAATTTTAGGTTCTTGCTGAATTTAAGTTTTATGTTCACAGTTTATATGAAAATAGACATACCATCGGAACGACTGTAGCACAGAATTTTAGTAGGCCTGTTTTGGTTACAGGGAACAGATAATAGCGTCGTCTATTATTTTGACTCTCTGTGCTAGTACACTTTGTGTGTATTGAACGGGACATTTTGGTTAATTAATTTTATACTAACTATATAAATTAATTCACCACCCAAAGTTATTATGAATATTGGTTATCCTCTTAATCTAGAAATAATTATTGATTTGCGTATATTTAATATTCGTTATTTTGATTCATTAGAGGGTGCGATCTTATATGGTCTATATTTTTTGTGAGTTGGATAGCAGTATTATTTATATGGCGAATATTAATTATTAACGGAATCCACGTCCCGAAAGATCGGGATTGACGATATCCTCTTAAGAAAGCTTATAAGTTTTGATCGGGCCAAATCCTGCAGGTGAATTTAATTATTCGGTGGTTAAATAAGTTAAGCGGAAGGGCTTAAGGAATATCAAGATGTCAATTAAATTAAATTATCAGTAATTAAATTTAATTGGCAAGTATCGGGAATCTTAACGTGGAGAGAAATTGTAAGCATTTAATAACATGAGCTCAATGCTATATGGTCTTGAGATTATGGGTCAGGGTGTAATTATAGTTCTTTAGTGGTGTGAACTGTAATTCAGTGTTTTATGAAAATTGCAAAAATTGCTGCTGGTTTTCCATAATTGCATATACCACTATGAGATTTTCTTAATTGTAGAAACCGATGATACGTGTCTGTGTTCTACTGAAAGTCTTACTCTGATTACGCTCCAGGTCTCTACTGTAGCCCTATATATATGCGGGTAGGCTGAACCGGTTTCATAACTTGTCTTCTAAGACTAAAGCTGTCTTGGTCTATCGGTACGAGTTCTCAGAGAATTATAGCCCACACTATATTCGGAAATCGCATAAGAAAATACAGTAGAAGATCAGACAGGAGCTTTAACTCAGATTCAAATTGTAGTTAAAGATTCGACTGGTAAAAAGGTATTCTTCTAAATTAACTTTGGATGCACGGGTTTTATTTTGATCGCTCGTCATCAAAATTTTTATCTAGAGCCCGTTTTGGCAATTGCTTGTCCAGTTAATTTTTTTCGTTAATCGTTTGCAAAAATAAAAATCTTGACAATCTTGCCTCCAATAGTAGGATCTTCTTGGCTAACATGTTTCTACTCATGTGTGGCCGACAAACTCTTGCATGTATCTCATCCATCAGCTCTCAGCCTTCCTCAATGCTGACACATAGCTTGTTGACTCTAGAATGTCCTCGTTTGTATAATTTTTTCCCGTAAAATGATAAATTTTGCATATAATCTCCTTATTG
The DNA here is from genome assembly GCA_032270985.1 of Heliamphora pulchella. Taxonomy (NCBI): domain Eukaryota; kingdom Viridiplantae; phylum Streptophyta; class Magnoliopsida; order Ericales; family Sarraceniaceae; genus Heliamphora; species Heliamphora pulchella. The sequence continues at coordinate 13,458 of JAULJZ010021263.1, forward strand.
CACTTTTATCCTTTTTACCAGCAAACTTAGGGTAATCTTCTTTTTCTACGAAATTCTAAATGTCAAAGTACCAAGGGAGTTCATCAGTGCTTTCTTTGATTGCGGCTGTCATCTTATATGCCAGCTTTCTTTTCTGCTCAATTATTAAAGGCCTCACCCTAACCTCGGGTGGTATATCAATCATTGATGCCACAGTAGACAGTGCATTGGTGAACTTATTCTACAGTCTTGAAACATAAGTGAAAATGACTAATTCGAAGCATGGTATTTACTTTTCTAGCTCTTAGTGATAGAGGATTAGCATTACATCCTTAACCTTCCATTCTCCTCTTGCTGGTTAGACCACCAATGTTGAATCCCTGATGACTTCCAGTTTCTTTGCCCATAGTTCTAAGGCTGCTTCTAATCTAGCTAAGCACGCTTCATACTCAGCTTAATTATTGGTAACTTCGAAGTTGAGCCTCAGGGACAAAGGAACATGTGATTCATTAGGAATTACAAGGAGAACTCCTATTCCATAGTCATAGTAATTAGATGCACCATCAAAATACAGAGTCTATTTGTCGTCCTCGACTCCCATCAACTGCTCACTAGGGAACTGGAATTCTTTGTCTTCATCTCCCTTAATTGGTTAGTTTGCAAGAAATTTTGCAACTACTCTGCCTTTTACTGACTTTCGGGTGATGTACCTGAGTTCAAACTCTAACAGTAATAACAACCAACGGGCTAGCCTTCCTGGTAATGCCAACTTCTCGAACAAGTACTTTAACGGATCCATCTGGAAAATTACATTCATTGTGAAAGTCATCATGTAATGCCTTAGTTTTTGGAAGGCCCAAACCAAAGCCCAACATGCCTTTTCTAGTAGCATATATCGTATCTCGAATCTAGTCATCCTCTTGCTTAAGTCGTAGACTACTTTTCAACTTTAATTTCTCCTTCTTGTGTTAGCATGCATCCCATAGCCGAGTCAGTCACTGATAAATAGAGAATCAGTAGCCTATCAGGCTCGGGAGGAACCAGAATAGGTGGGTTTTGTGAATACTAATGCACAACTTCGAAAGGCATCTTAGCATTTTTTATCACATTTAAACTTGACTCCTCTCTTCAATATGCGGAATAGCGGCTCACATGTAGTTGTCAACTTGGCTATGAATCGGCTGATGAACTATATTTTACCCAAAAAGAGCTTGATTTCTCGCTCGGTCTTTGGAGGAGGCATTTTCATGATTGCTTTGATTTTCGACCGATCGACCTCGATTCCCTGTTAAATAATCATGAATCCTACCATTTTGCTTGTAGTGACTCCGAAGGGGCACTTCTGTGCATAGAGCCGCATCCTATATTTTTTGATTCTTTTGCAGAACTTTTGCAATGCTATGATGTGCCAATCTCGATCCTTGGACTTTACTATCATATCATCCACATACACCTCGACTTTCTTGTTATCATTTCATGTAGCAAAGTAGCGGCAGCCCTTTGATAGGTTGTCCCTATATTCTTCACATCGAATGGCATTACACGATAACAGTAGGTGCGCTATGGTATAGTGAATGTCGTCTTTTTTCTGTCTTTGGGGTCCATCATGATCTAATTATACTTGAAGAAACCGTCCATGAACGATAATAGAGCATGCTCTGTTGTGCTGTCTACCAAAACGTCAATATGCGGCAATAGGAAATCGTCAATCACGTTGGCTTTATTGAGATCTCAAAAATCCACACAGACTCCGATGCGTCTGTCTTTCTTTAGAGCCGGAACAATGTTGGCCACCCATTTCGGATACTCGGTTACCATAAGGAATTTAGTATTGATCTGCTTGGTGACATCTTCTTTGATCTTTAGAGCCCATTCTGATTATAATCGTTTCAACTTCTGTTTGATCGATTTACCAACGGCATACAAAGGGATATGGTGTTGGACAATATCGGGATCAATACTGGGCATATCTTTGTGGCTTTGGGATTTGGGAGTTAAAAATGAGAAAATTTAAAGATATTTTAAAAAATATTTTAAACACCTTCAAAATCAAATTTTGAAAACCCCTTTTGTTGAAAATAGAGTTGTCAGTTAGTTTTTGAGAAAAACTAAGAAAAACAAAAATGGCTACTGATCTTGAAAATGTTTACCAAAGAAAAAGGGTTCGGGAGCTAAGGTACGAATCGGAAAAAGTGTTAGGCACCCCGTTCGCCCAACCATAAGGTTGGCCTCTACTAATCATCATTGGTTCTTTAATATGATTTCTCAA